>JABBWI010000368.1:0-63026 GCA_016647755.1 Suillus subluteus
GAGACAATGTAGTAGTATGAATCCTGAGAGGCATCGCCCTGAAAATGCCTTATCAGATTAATATTTTAACTAATCAGATGTCAGTCCTTCAACGTTCAACTGCTATCCAATTCAAACCCATCTCAGGTTCGTGAACCGTCTTGCGCGCCCGAAGTTCATTAGTATTATGGCTGCAAGGGACACCATGCCAAATAAAGCTTGAATTTGCCTTGTTGCACTTGCGTGGTGCGATCAAACATGAAATACCCGATATAAGTAAACGCAGGTTAAACGTAAACCTGTAATGTTGGCATTAAATTATATGACAACTTTGCAACATTTGTGATCTGATAATGCAAGTTTGCCGCTCTTATCGTGCGAGGGCATATATAACGGTATGGCACTTACTTTGGTATCAATTAGCGCCTTAATAAGTGATGCTGAATATAATGGCACACGTTATGCCAGCGGCAAGCGTGACAATAATCTCGACGATGGAGGCAAAATCGCAGCCGAGGTCGGTGAGTATGGGGAGAACCTCTGCACGAACGTCGCCGATGACAACCTTCAGCACGGCACTGAGAGCAGTGAAGAGAAGCTAAAGCGGAGGCTCAGCGCTCAGCAACATTAATGACACCTATGAAAAATTCCACGCAAAGCCTATGGAAACGTAATTTAGAGGCCTCCGGACTAGGAATATCGTTCTGGCAAACAAATGTTATCAGACTCGGGATTGTCATCCGAACATCCAGCCACCGATGACATCGTTCTTCAGATCTTGGACCTGCAAAGCTCGAATAGCCTTGAAGGTTGGCAGCATGCAGGAGCATCCAGAACTGTAGGATACATGAATCTGTGGCCTTGGCGAGGCACGGGCTCAAACGGTGCCCTTGACCATTCAGGGAGTGCACAGCTTGCGTCCAGTTGTAGGCAGGGGCCTGTGCAGGTCTGTGCGTAATATGCTGTTGCCCGATCGGTGTTGAAATTGAAACGTTGAGTTACGGATAGGGCACGAAGGAATGCTATTAAGCCTGCTGAGAATGTGAAGTTGAAGCAAAGTATAAGGCTCCGGTAAACAGTTACAAATATCTTGCAATACCTTGTGGCGCTCGTCATTGCAAGGCCACGACATCATCATCTCGAACATATGCCTTCGCTGCCATCATTAGAGTCTTTCGCCAAGGTACTTCTATATCTTTTTGCGATGTTCAGCAAGCATTCATAACACATTGTCCACAGGGAACCGTCGCTACCGTAGCTGGTGTTGCAACGTTAGGTCCAGCGCCTCCTAATTTCTGATGTGCTCAAGTGACCTCTATGTCTTATTAGGCTGCGGACTACTATACTACGGACAAAATTATCTCATTTACCCATCCGCATTCCCCCCGGGCTCTCGCACAGGTGTGTTTACCGGGCACTTCACATCCCCCGTCAACGTAACTGACCAATCTTTAACAGAGGTCCCAGTGCCAACGGATTTTGGACTTGAATACCAGGATTTACCCCTCGTCACTGAAGATGGGTTTACTTTACGGTGCTATCTTCTCATGCAACGGACAGAGATAAGCAACAGCCACGCTGCACGCGTTGATTACGCAGACCAACAGACGCATGAAGAGGTACGTCACACTCCCGATACTTTACATTCGTTCATTCATTTCTTCTATTTGTTCGTACAATGCAAGTTTGCATCCACTCGACCAACAGTTTTGATGTTCCACGGTAATGGTGGAAATCACGGTCACCGGATACCTCTCGCCAAAGTATTCTACGTCAAAATGCGTTGCAATGTACTCATGCTCTCATACCGCGGGTGCGCCTTCTGTCTTTCGCAATCCAGTCTACCTCGAGTCTGGGGATCCATTTCTCATTTATGCCAACAGATATGGTCATTCCGAGGGTTCTCCATCAGAATCAGGCGAGACGTCGTATCTTCAGTAATTTACTCCCTTTGCTTACTGTAATTTCTAGGCATACGTATAGATGCTCAAACGGCGCTCGACTATCTCGCCTCGCACCCATACCTGAAGAATACTCCTGTTGTAAGTATTGTCAACGCCACTTTCAAAGGATTGGACTAACTTGCTTTGTATCAAGATCCTTTACGGCCAATCTATTGGCGGTGCTGTCGCTATTGACCTTGCAAGTCGAAATTCATCAAAGGCGATTAAATTCCATTTTCACTTCCATACCTATCATAATCTAAGACCGTGTAGATCGCGGCGCTAATCCTGGAGAACACATTCACGAACCTCCCACGGCTCGTACCTAAAGCTCTTCCTCTTCTTGGCCCTCTTTCATTCCTTTGCCATCAAAAATGGGACTCGGCATCGAAAATACCTCTAATACCCCGGTCGATGCCAATCTTGATGCTTAGCGGTGTTAGGGATGAAGTTGTTCCACGCGAGCACATGCAAGAGTTATGGCAGATTGCTTCGCGACGTCAGGGTACCAAATCCAGTGGCACCGGAAACAAATCTGACATATCGGAAGTCGGTAATGGAAAGTCGAGATTCCTTGAATTCGAAGGAGGACATCACAGTACGTTATTTCGGTGATCTGAATGACTGGGTTTAATGGTGGCATTTAGATGATACGTGTGTCCAGCAGGGATATTGGACTGCAGTTGCTGACTTTATGACAAGTTTGAGTCGGCATTAGAACCCCCTGACGCGGGGCTTACTTGTTCTATATACGAAGTGACATCATGATCATGTCATGGCGTTGGACAGTTTTTCTTCTTCCTTTCCCTGTTTTGACACGTTCCTTCACAAACATGCACATTCACTATTACATATCATTTCACCATGAGGAAATCACCTAGTTTTGGTTCATTATCATTGTAACAGGGAAAACAAAGGTCCAAATAATTGTTTTATCCTTCGTAACGATACGCAACCATCGCTTCTATCCGGTGTACATCAGTGCTGAAGCTTCGCAACTTAACTTGCTGACTCTTGCTCGCCTCAATCGCCAGCGGATCAGTGTCGACCCACTCATCGGCAGGCACGTCAGCGGAATCATGCGTATATGCAAGGATATTGAAGACAGTCGGCGTGTCAATAATTGGGAGGAAGGTTACAGTTGATACGATTTGTTTGAGGATGTAACGAATCTCGGCTTGGATTTCTGATTCAGGTTTTGCAAGTGTTCTTGTAAAGCAGGGTTAACCAACTGGATGCCGTGAACAGCGGTAGACTTACGGTTCAGCAGAATCAGCTGGTTGTTCAACGAGGTTAACATCGAACACCCATCGCTCAAGTGGCAGCCTTGTATCTTTTGATATAATCGCAAGTACGAGTTGCGTTACCGACCCGGTAAGCAGCCACTCTGAAAGCCCAATTTAGTTTGGGTATAAGGAATCGCGTGGCACCTACTATTGAGTTGCTTCAGTATCCTTAAATTAAATTAAGCAAGTGTACGAAAATCGACATCGAATGAGATGCACCTGTCGAGGTAGTTCTCTAGTGCCAAGTCCTGAGTGACGAGGACAGTTTGCCCGTACTTCTTTACCATGTGAAAGTCATCAGATGGGTATACTCCTCGTTGAAAGAGAATCCTGTTTCAAGGCATGAAATCGTGAGTTGTTCAGTCGGAAAGTGGCTCGAAATAACGCACGTGTTGGCTGCATACTTGAAAAACTCCGTAACAAGATTCGTGGAACCTTTCAGAGTGATGGCCTGGCGTGTTGGTGCTTGAGATGTTGCCATGCTGACAGATGCTGCTGGACAATATGAGATGGAGGGACTAACTTAGTACTAGTAGCTGCTAAGTTAAAGACTGACGAACATACTCGAGCGTGTTTTGTGACGCGAATAGATCACGTGGAATTGTTTGTTTCTAAAGCTCTTGCCAAACAAACGTGATCATACTTATATAATATACCAAGTGTCACGAGAAGCATTTGAAATCCTCTTTCTTCATTTCATATCGCCAAAGCTTCGGGTCATTCATCATTAGCACATAAAAATGCACGAAGCGGACCCGACATCTCAATCGAATTATCTGCAGATCGCTACGAAGCATATCACCTTTGATTGGACAGTTGATTTCGATAACAAGGTCATCACAGGCACCGCAACACATGAATTTATTGCAAAAATTGATGAAGTGTCTGAGGTGATGTGAGAATGGTTGTCTATCTATCTATTTGGCACGGGTTTTGAGCTGCCTCAGCTTCGATACTTCGTATCTGCACATCGAGGGAGTAAAAGTTGATGGAGATGCGGTCCAAGACGTGCGCTCTGCGTCTCTTCGCTGGTGTGCTTTTCTGAGCTTGCATTATCTATAGTTCAGACTTGGTCCTAAGCATGAGGTGATGGGATCTGCGTTGCATGTCCCCCTTCCTCGAACTTTGAGTGCCGGGTCGAGTATCTTGGTTGAGATCACGTACAGGACGACTGCGAATGGCACTGCCTTGCAATTCCTTGCAAAAGAGTAGGTTTTCACTTACCATATGCGCAATTTCGCTTTCCCGCTCATGTCTATTCAGACAGACCCAAGGTAAAACCTTCCCGTTCCTGTTCAGCCAGTGCCAACCTATCCACGCGCGAGACCTCGCTCCTGTGCAAGGTGAGACGCCTCGATGATTTCATTCTGCAACTTTGTCAAAAGCTTATCATGCATGGACAAGATACTCCATCTGTGAAGCTAGTGGGTGTTCTCCACTGATCGTGACCCCCGGGCTTGTCGTGCTGATTTCTAATCATCAGACGTACAGCGCCAGCGCCCGTTCCGTACTTCCAGTTCTTCTATCTGCTAGACGAATTTCTCCGCCCTCAGATGGTCCAGCCCATGATGGCAAGATCATTGGCAAGGATGAAGTTGTGTATACATACGACCAGGCATGTATCATCAGGCTACCATCACAATCTTGCTTCATGACAAACATTGGTGTCTTCAGCCTACCCCGATTCCATCATATCTTCTCGCGATCGCCGCTGGAAATTTACAGTACCGGCCGTTCCAGGTTCCTGATGGCAAACAATGGAAGTCTGGGGTTTGGTCCGAGCCTGAGCTTATGGACAGTTCATTCTGGGAGTTCAGCCGAGATACCGCCAGGTAAATGCGCATGAACCTCCGCGCCGCAAAAATGGGAATGTCATTGTATGCCAGTTTTCTAGCGGCTGCAGAGAATCTTGCCGGGCCGTACCGATTTGGGGTTTATGACCTTCTTGTTCTTCCGCCGTCTTTTCCTTATGGCGGCATGGTGAGTTGCAAGTTATTCTATACAACCACCTATTCATTACTACCAGGAAAATCCGTGTTTGACCTTTGTGACACCCAGTGAGCACATTGCATGCCTGTATCAGACTGCTGACCCCTTTCAGCCCTTCTTGCTGGAGACAGGTCTCTGACAGACGTGGTGATCCATGAACTTACGCATTCATGGTTTGGGAATGGTGTTACGTTGGTTTTCTGCGGCTTTCCTTTGTACATTTGCTGATGATACTCTAGGCATGCTCATGCTTCTCACTTCTGGCTTAACGAAGGCTGGACAACTTATGTCGAACGTGTGCTACTGCAGATTATACACTCACCCGCACACCGAGGCCTATCATCTGTGATCGGATACAAAGGACTGCTGGATGCCCTCGCGTTCTTCGAAGACAAACCCAAATACCAAAAACTGGTTATCGACTTTGATTATGGAGAGAATCCGGATTCTGCATTTAGTCGGGTGCCTTACGATAAAGGTGCTAACTTCCTCTTGCATATTGGTAAGTTATATTTGCTTTATGAAGTTTCCTATCGAGCTAGATTATCCCAGAGCGTACGCTCGGTGGCCTTGAAGTTTTCCTACCCTATGTCAAGGACTACATCGCTACTTATATGGGTCACAGTATCACCACAGAGACCTGGAAGAGTCACCTCTATGCCTACTTCCAGAAGAATGGCAGTGAGGAACAAATCAAAGCATTGAACAGCATTGATTGGGATGTAAGGCCGGACAACTGATAGTCGAAGAAAGTAACCGCTGAAATTGTCCGACAGGCATGGCTTCATCAAAGTGGACTGCATTTACCTGTTGAGATGGAATATGATTTGACTCTGGCGAATCCTGCAAATGCGCTTGCCGACCGGTGGTATGAATCACGACACACCACGGACATTTCGAAGCTAGATTTCAAGGGTTCTGATTTGGATAACCTGGACGCCAACCAAAGAGGTGCGCGCCAACATGTTTTTGTTGATTGTATCAGTTGAAGAAGTGAGGTTGCAGCTGTCTTCCTCGAACGATTGGAGAGTTACAATGAACCTCTTCCTGCGGGTCACCTTTTCCACTTCGACAAGTTATACGCCTTCTCCAAGACTCTCGGCGCCGAAATTCGATTCAGATTCTATGCCTTGGTGCTTAAGTCCCAGGCAGCAATGCATTTTGTTCAAGGAGCGGCAGATTGGGTTATTGGGGCAGATGACACAGGCGTCATCAAAGGCCGCATGAAGTTTTGCAGACCTGTGTTTAGGGTGATGTTCAAGGTCAAACCCGACCTCGCTATATCAACGTTCAGGCAGGCCCAGACGCAGTTTCATCCCATTGCGCAGAGTCTCATTGCACAGGTACGCATTTTGTTAAGTATGTCCGCATGTCCTTATCTTCAATTCATCAGGACCTTGGGCTGGACCTGGCTGGATTGAGAGTTAGTGGATAAAGGACCCAAGGAGGGAGAAACGCGAAGAGAAACGGAAAGCATACCTGGACAATACCATCCTTGAATTGAGTCATTCTCCCAAAGTCACGTCACTGTATGATAGCTTTATGAAAAACAAAACAGACTGATATTAGGCAAATTGGATTTCTGGTGATACAATGAATGGTGATACAACGAATTATGAATGAATCAAATGGCCCTTGGCGACTCTTCACCAGATATACGGCGGCGCTTTGCAGCCGGCTCCCGAATATCTTGCTCAGGATGAAATATATAATTTAGCATATCCAAGTCATGCTCCGCCACAATCTTCTCCCCATCCCGCGCACCATCAGGACGTCGAATATCCTTCTGATTAACATGCATAGGATAACGGGTCTTCTGGATCGGTCCAGCCCAATCGAAATCGAGCAGCATGAAGTGTTTGTTGTCTCCCACAACGAAATTGGCATCCCGAAGGTCACCATGGACGTAGCCGTCATTGTAATCGTGTAGCTCCCGGATGAGAGAGGTGATGGCCTCCTTCAGCGGCTGGCGGTCCAAAACAGCTATCTCACTGAGCAGTCGATATGAGCCAGGCCGTTGCGAGAAGCAATCATTATCGATATCAAGGGCATCCATAATCACCATATTCCAGCCGCCGGGTAAAGGATTGTAGGCGATAAGTTTGGGAGCGTGCCCCTTGCTGGCACAGAATTCGTGGGCCTCAGGGGAATATTGCCTGACGAACTTGATACATATCTTGCTCCCAGCCGCATCGCCGACGGTTTCCCCGAAGAAGATAAGTCGATCCCTTGGGATCTGAGTATCATCGTACGAGAATTCCTGAATGTGACCAGTTGAATTGATATAACTCCGAGGATAAGGACATCCTAGAGATGAATCTTTAGGTTTGAGGGACGGAATTGGATGGGAGTACAGTTTTGTGAGTTCCTCAATGGCGATTTTGAGAGCCCCAAAAGTACGAGTCGCCATCACTTGCATACGGAGGTCTGTTGAATGCCAAAAAAGAGGAATGATAGGGCCTAGGACATCAGACTGAACCTTTTCTGTGAAAACAGAGCCTGCAAAGCCAATGCATGCCCCTAGTTTTGGTCAATAAAGGGCTTTAGCAATGAATATGGTGAAATGAACTAACCGAAGACAGTGACATGGATGCATGGAATGACAGACCGGAGCCTCGCTATCTCAACCTTCGAGTCTTTGATAAACTTGCGGTAGTACAACATTGCTTCCGCGAATGGTTCGGCAGCGCCGCTTCCGATCTCGTTCTTCCCCTTCACTATCACCTGCACAAACTTTCCATTGGGGGACAAAAGATGTCCGTCTGTCGTACATTTTGTCGAGCCAAACATACCGTAGTCGCGGAGCACTTTCCGGAATGCATTCATCCGCGTGAGCTCGTCGGGATAGAAGGAGGACATCTTTTCCGAAAGTTGCCAAACAAGGTCGTTATCACGGACAGTTGGTTGATGATTTTGACAATTATCCACGAACTTGGCGAAGATAGGCTCGAGAAGAGTAACTGGAACAGGGTCCGCGGCTCTGCGAGGACCATTGCAAAGGTACTCTTGCTCACCCTGCTTTATAGAGAATGCGGACGGTTTTGCACCAGCTGATGGAGTACCTGCGCCCTTCTTGAGATAAGCGAACCGTCGATCAACAGCTGGAATGTGTTGTACGACGACATGAATATATCCGCGCTCTACTCCATCCGTGAATACTTTGGACAGTTCGGTTAACGGCTTCAACTCCACGCCTTCATCTCTGATTGCGTCGAGTAAGTGTAGGTCGTTCGGATTGATCTTGACCTTCCAAATGATCAGATCGTCAGCATTAGACCTCGGGTACCGATCACTCACCTGCCATAGCTCAAGACCGTCAGCGGCAACATGGTCAAACTGTGGCTTCTTCACGTCCTTGATAACCTTTTGGAGGGCGCTGACACTCGCTGTCGGTGCAATCTCGATCTCAAATACATGGCGAGGATCATCGCCCAAGACAAAGCAGTTGAGGTGGAGCGGTCCAGAAGACACTAAGTCAGACCGCGATCAGTAAGGAGGAAAGGGTGGCAATATCGAAAGACAACTCACAGGCAGGTGGGCCTTGGATAACAATATGCAGATGCTTACGCTGAGGAGCATTGTCAAAAACCTCGAGCATTTCAGCTACAGGTAATAGGGATTTCTTTGTGTCAAATGTAAGATTGCTAAGCTTGTGCTCGATCGTCTCATCGACAGGCAGGTCGACCTTCCAAAATATCAGATTATCAGCACCCAATCGTAGGCATCAGATCACTCACCTTCCATAGTTTGAGGCTGTCAGCATCAACATGGTCAAATTGTCGCTTCTTCTCATCTTTGATGACCTTTCTGAGGTCACCAACAGTCTGTGTTTGTGCAATGTCGACGGGGAAAATACAGTTTGGGTCATTTCCCAAGACAATACAGTTGAGTTTGTACATCTGACGTTGAGAACAAGGGTTATAGTGTATTGAGCGCTGAACGTTAACAGTGACCGCAGTGAGTGCTGCAGCGACAATGGGCTAACAAAGTCAAGCAGCCACACCACGTGACCGCGGCAACCTTGCCATGACGAAGCAGTGTCGTCATCCGATTCCCAACTTCATCACTTTTCATCGTCGGTTACAGCGCGTCCTTGTTGATTGTCACCAATAGTACTAAGAGCCCGTTCAGCAACCAACATTTGCACATGTTGATACAAATGACAAGATGTGATGATGAACGACATCGAAGCCGATGTGACGGAGTTTGAATAATCTCTCCTTCCGACTATGACCAGTCTTTCTACTCCTAAGTGTCAAATCAGTCAACAGCAGCGACAACACATCTTCGCGACTGTATCTGCCATCATAATCTGTACCCAGTTTAAACTTTTCTGTATTACTTCACCAATGGCTGAGAGGCCACCCAATGCTCAATGGAATGATAATGAGATCTTCGCTTTCCTGGATCATCTGATCTCTGAAAAAGCAAAGGTTGCAGGAGGAGGATTCAAGAATGATGTCTTCAACCAGGCTGCAAGAGTGATCGCACAGTTTATGACACATGGCTCAACCAAGACAGGGGGACATTGCAAGGGTAAATGGCAATATGTATGTGTCATACTCAGATCAGTGCTTGCCATCACTAATCATGATCCTATTATATAGCTCAAAAATATCCACAGCACCATTAACAGATATCGCAACAGATCTGGATGCCGCTGTGATAACGAGTCCGGTGCGAACATTGTGGGGGAAGTGGCAGAAACTCAGTGGAATCAGTTCCTTGAGTCCAACAGCAACAAGGTGTGTACACGTATCGCTTTGGTCTCTGGCTACTTACCTGTTTTTAGGCAATGAGATCATTCAGGAACTCTGGATGGAAATTCTTCCCCAAGATGGAGGAGATCCTGCTGAATGGGTGTGGTGCTGTGGGCGCTGCTGCCTATAACCCGGCTTCATTAGCCACACAGTCACCAGCAGTTGCCACATCTGCCAGCACATCTGCTAGCGCCATGGCCAGTCAATCAGCACCTAGCGCTGCTAGTACTGAGGTGGGCAGCAATGTTATGGGTCTTGCTATTTGTGTGCCCCCTCCTCCTCGTAACATACCTGTTAGCCTGGCGCATGGAGATGGCTTTGGATGGGATAGGGTCATGTCTGCCCTTCCATCCGCTAACATTGGAATTGTCAGTGGCAGTTCCATGAACATGCCTCCTCCCCCATCTTCAGTATCAGCCTCCAGCACTGGAAAACATTCACATTCCGACATGCTCTTCTCTGGCAACACCACCCAATCTTCCATGTCTCACATAGATTCCGCCAGCTCTGAGAAGAAGCTGAAGCTTTCAGCACGTGGTGGCAGCACCATGTCGCATGTTGCTAGTCAATGCAATTCCAAGGCTGCCAAGGCTACCATGGAGGCGGCTGGAATTACCGCGGCATTTATGAACCTTCAAAGTGCCATAAACCACCTGACAGACAGTCTGTCAACATCGATGACCAACATGGATGAAAGTCGGGTGGTGGATGAGAGATCGCAGGCTTTGGCCATGATGCAAGATGATGAAGAAATCACACCAGAGGACAAGGTCACACTCATGATTGTCTTTGGAAGGAGCCCATTGACATGTACCACTTATGTGTCCAGTAGGCCTGAGAATTGCCTGCCTTACTTACAATCTGTTATCCATCAGGCTCTCAGGGGGGACTTTGGTGTGCTGTAATTTCTGTTGCCCATTGCACTTTTCCTTCATTTTCATCAGCATGTTTATATGCAGTGCATCATCTTCGTTTTTGTTGCAGCACAATGTACACTAGAATACATTGTGAAATTAAAGATCATTGTCAGCATCATCCTCACTCCCATAGTACTCATCTATGTCTTCCTCCCCCTACGGTTCTTCATCTATGTCCAACTGATGAAAAACATCTTCTAAATCGTGCTCCTGTAAAATCCTCTGATAGTCTTCCCACATCTCCGTGGCCATGCGATCATGAAATGCATTTGCATCTGCATCATTGACGATTGAATTATGACCAGATTGATCATCATCATGTGTGTCATCTGGTTGTACTTGAATGGTGGGGTTGTTGTTGAAGATGGCTCTCTGAGGCAGAGGCCCTTCATTTGGGTCATGGGCACATATGTAGTTATGAAGAGCACAGAGTGCTGTAGGAATGCGAGCTTGAATGGTGATTTTGTATTCTGGGGATACTAAGAGTATGCGAAAGTGCCACTTCACCACACCAAAAATACATTTAATAATGTTACGAGCAGATGCATGACAAAGATTAAATAGTTCTTCCTTGTTGAGAGGCCTAAAACATTATTGGATGAGCTGGACTGCAAAAGAGAGCTGTAAGTCCTACCTGACAGAAGCATGACCCCATTCAGCAAGGTGGTAACGGACACCATGATAAGGGACCAACAGTTGTCGGCACAAGGGAAAGCCTAGGTCTGCAAGGAGGTACTTTCCTGGTGGAATTTTTAAACCGTCATTGTGAGCTTGATCCCAGAGCCATGCATCTGTCGCAGATCCCTCCCATCCAATTAGTGCAAACGTAAAATTGAGGTTGAAGTCGCAAACAAAGAGACAATTTTGAGAGACAAATCCTTTTCGGTTGTAGTACAGGTGACGGGTGGCTGAGGGAGGGAATGCATGAATGTGGCTACCATCGATGGCTCTGATAGCATCCTGGAAGTATGGCCATCATTTTGGACTGTCACAAATTGCACGGGTAACAGGTGCATCAGCAGGAGGAAGGTGAAAATGAGTGGTGTAGAAGGGGTGGGAGGCAAATATATCTAGCATCTTCTGGAAATATCTATGGGACGGAATAAGCTGAAGTGTGAGACATATATGAAATCATGAACTTAGAAATAGTAGCATTCAAGCGCTGGAATTGTTCTGCGACATGTCTAACAGTCAATCCTGTCATGCAGGTGTACAGAAAAATGGCTAGCTGCTCTTCCAGCGAAATGTAGCATGAATCAGTGTGACCGAGGCCACGAAGGTCATCAACTAAGCTCGCAAAGACGTGGACATTGATGCCAAGCTCACAGCAGATGCGTTCTGGATGCCCTACAATCAATTCCATAACCCATTCTTGCCCTGTCAGGGCTGATGTATGGTAGGGCTCAGGGCCACTGGCATCTTGAGTCTGCAGCAGGAGGAATTGTGCTGAGGCAGCAAGCAGTATATTGAGTAGAAGCGCTACATAGTGCAGAATACATTGGCAAACTGCAGCTTGTTGCGTTAAATCAGCCCCATAAGGGCGAGTCTGATCTGCAGATTGAACTGGTGGGGTCACAAGAGGTCTCTGTAGAAAAAAGGGTTAGAAGGGTTAGCAAACGGCGGGTGCGTGAGTCCTGGATCCATAGCTATATAGCTCCTTATCATATGACAGAGATACATGCACTTATTGTAGGCTGACCATTAAAACTCCATCACATCGGCTTCGATGCTGTTCTCATCATATTTTGTTCATTTGTATCAAACATGGGCAAATGTCAGTTGCTGAACAGGCTCTAATTGCTTCCAATTAGCTTCCACCCTAATCACGGATATGTACCATTATGTGTCAATGTACCGTCGATCGTACCTTTTAAATTCCTATTCCACTGTAAGCATGCTGGTTTAATAGAGTTCTTCAAACCTTGGATGGGATCACTACTCACCATCTGCACTCCAGCAGTGACCCTCACAGCTTGAGTGTCCATTTTGTGACGAGCCATTAATCAGTTGGAACTAACAGTCAAAGAAGATTACCAAATAAAACATAGCTCTTTGTGTGAAACATTGCAGCAGCTATTTAGTACAGCACATGCCATAATTTATAGTCCATCAGCGGTTGGAGTCACAGATGCATCCTGATTCATTATCCCAAAATAGCCACTCGATTACCTCCTATCCTCGAACAGATTTTCTGTGTATTCCAACTCATCGTCACTATCGTCTCTGTGCATAGGTGGGGCCTGTTCCTGAAGGAGTGATAGAGGTCATTTGGGCAAAAGTCCAAATTTAGCTAAGGTATGATAAAATTAGAGATGCAAGGCCGCGGGAGAACGACTGACTGGCATCAATTCTGCTTGGGGTACTAATGCCTGTAGACGGCGGCCTTGAGATGTCACCCGACCACCAGGCAAGTTCAGGTGGAGGGGGATATGCCCATGCCTGTGGTTGGTGGGGAATACATCGATGATCCTGCATAGGTTGGGCTATTGCTCGCAACAGACATATAGGCTTAGTGGCAAAGTTCGGAGGAACATATGTCGTGCTTGGGGCAAGAGTAGGAACAGAGTTTGTGCTTGGATTCGAGTTGCCACCACCAGGGTAGGGAGATTGCTACCCGCTTCCACGAGTTCCACTATCGACCGGTGGATTGGGGTCATAGTAGGATTACTGGTGTTGCGGATTGGGATCATGGTACAATGATTGGTACTAGGGCTGTGTGGGTTGTCCACCACTCCACGAAGGTTGAGATGGTTGACCCCACGTAGGCTGTATATCTTGTCTGTAATGAAGATCCATTAGATGTTTCACATAAATAGAGGTGAACAAATTGGTGAAACCAATGTCAATGGAAGTGGCGGAATCATTTAATGGAACAACCTCTGGTGACAAAAGTAAGGGGATGTGAACCTGGATGCTCCCTGGCCCTGATGGTATTCCTGGATCTTCACTTTGACTTTTGAAACGATTGAAGAGAATGTCTTCTTGCCAGCTAGTGATTTCCGTAGTCAGTTACTGCCTATGATACGAGGATGGAACTACATACTCTCTGCTATCTCATTAAAGCCATCTTGGACATCTGCCATAGTGTCCTGTTCCGGTGGAGTAACCACCTGCACCTTACTGGTATACCTTCCAGTTTCATCTTCATCTGCCCGGTCTTGACTAGCAGACCACCTCAATTGATAATATTGAAGCCCTTGTTCCTGCTGCGGAGGGCGCCACTGATTCTGCACTCTTCCTCGAGCATAAGACGTCAAGTGAGTTGTTCGTCTAGGTCGGTCTGAGTAGGTTCACACTGGTCTGGCAGCGGCAGTGGCTGAGAGACATAATTGGGGTCACTCATCCCCAACAGGGTATCGATTGCCAAATCCTGGTCACTGTTGACACTCTAAAGTACAGACGATATGCACGTCATTCAGCACATTTGACTTGACAGAGCACTGTCTACACACAGTAGAGAGTCATCAAAATCTAGGAACATGGTATGCAGGCTCATGATGTGTGGATCCACATCGGCATCAAGAGGATGCTACAGGAGGCTCAGGGTGTCTTCGCACATATTGCAGTAACATATCTCCGTATTATACGAGTGAATGGACTTGCATAATATCCCGTATGATATGGGCCAGCGGACCATGGGCCGAAGGTAGATATATCCTCGACTGTGACGGATGGGCCGGGAGTGTTATTATTCCCGATGGAGACGGGTGGGCCCAGGTGGGGAATATGTAAAGTAGATGGGTGGGCCGATGGACATGAATTTTCAATAGACGGATCGGCCGAGGTAGTTGGATATTATGTAGATGGGTGTACCAAGGTAGATATGTATCAAATAGCCGGGTATATTAAGGGTGCTTGTTATCACATAGACGGGTGGGCCCAGATATATATCATATTAGACGGGTGGGCCGATGAATTAATATTATTTTGTAGACGAGTGGGCCGACGTATTGGTATTATTTTGTAGACGGGTGGGCCGAGGGAGCGGTGAAAGATTTATTATATACAGGTGGGCCGACGGTAGACATAAAAATGATGTCCTAACTCCCGGATGTGTTAATTTATCTCCGGCATGCGAATCTTGGGCTTCGGGTTTTGGGTGTCAGGTCTCGATATTTGGGACTCAATATTTGGGACTTGGTACTCAATGGTTGGGACTTGATGGCTGGGCCTTGGGTGTTGGGACTCAAATCTTGGGCTTTGGGACTCAATTGTCGGGACTTGGGTTTCAAGACTCGGTAGTCAGGACTCGATGGTTGGGACTCAATGGTCGGGACTCGATAGTCGGGCTGCGGGACTCGATTGTCGGGACTCGATGGTTGATAGTGGAGACTCAAAACTTGCAACTCATCACAATGTTTGAGTTTCAAGTTTCAAGTCTTGAATCTTGGGCTTCAGGCTTCGGGTCTTGATATATGGGTCTTGATATTCAGGACTCTATGTTTGGGACTTGATATTTGGTATGCGGGACTCAGCATATAGCAATAGGTCAGATATTTGAAAGTCAGTATGTAATTTTCATTACTTATTGCATCATGTACAGAATTTAGACTTCCACATTCTGAACTGAAGGACTAGAACTACTCTGGTCGCTGTGGGTTCAATTTCATTAGGATGGCGGTGAACATCTGAATCTCTGCCATCTTTTCACGGATGCCAGCTTGTTGATCCTCAATCACTGTCAGGAGGTGTTCCCTCATCCACCTCAGTGCCTTCAGCATTGCAACTGAGCTTTCTGCTGAGTGCCGAGTGCCGAGTGTTGAGTTCCGAGTGCCGAGTGCCGACTGCCCGATGCTTCCGGGCATCAACACTCAGATAGCCCTCACTCTCAGGGGCCCATCAGAATTTAGATCATCTCAAACGGATGTGATTTGAGTGAGATATGAACAAAATACTATATACCGGCTGAATTTTGGCATCAGAAGCTTGATGCTGTCCATGTTTTTGATGTCGGGTCTCGATGCTTTTGGGCATTGACATGCATACAGCCCTAGATCTCAGGAGTTCATCAGAATTTAGATAGATATGATTTGAGCAAGATATATGCAAAATACCATATACTGACTACCGAGTCCCGAGTACCAAGTCCTGAGCACCGAGTCCTGAGCACCGAGTCCTGAGTGCCGACTGCCCGATGCTTCCGGGCATCAACACCCAGATAGCCCTCACTGTCAGGTGCCCGTCAGAATTTAGATCATCTCAAACGGATGTGATTTGAGTGAGATATCAGCAAAATACTATATACCAGGTGAATTTTGGCATCAGAAGTTTGATGCTTTCGATGTTTTTGATGTTTGGTCTCGATGCTTTCGGGCATTGACATGTAGATAGCCCTCGATCTCAGGGGTGTGGCAAAATTCAGATTGTCTGAAACAGATATAATTTGAGTGAGATATATGCAAAATACCATATACTGACTACCAAGTGCTGAGTACCAAGTGCCAAGTGCTGAGTGCCGAGTTCTGAGTGCTGAGTTCCGAGTTCCAAGTGCCCTGATGCTTCCGGGCATCAACACCCAAATAGCCCTCACTCCCAGGGGCCCATCAGAATTTAGATCATCTCAAATGGATGTGATTTGAGTGAGATATGAGCAAAATACTATATACCAAGTGAATTTCAGCATCAGAAGTTTGATGCTCCTGATGTTTTTGATGTCAGGCCTTGCACCAAGGGTAAGCACATGGCACAACAGGAATAAATCCTGTTGTCCTGGTGTCCTTATATATTGCATATACTATTCAAGGGATGTTGGGGATCATATTTTGCCTCAAACAGACATGATTTGAGGGAGATATGAGCAAAATACTATTTACCGGGTGTGTCTGAGCTTCGCAGGTTCAATGTTTTTGTTGTCAGCCTTGTGTGGGAAAAATTCTAAAACATCAGGAGAAACATAAAAACACATCATCAGGGACTGCATCAGGTTTGCTATGATAACACCTATGTATCATATGATAGATTGGCTTCCAATGTACTGTTCCAGTCCCTGAACCAGTATCTGTCAGTGGTATGTATGTCTAAATACAAAAAAAACTCGAAATTGGTCACAACTGCATAGAACCTCAAGGCAATCACTGTGTACTGGTGCAAGAAAGTTACAATCACAAAACATATACATCAGCAAAATATGATTTTGCCACACGGTTACCAGAAGGTCACAAGCTTTGACAGTGCTTACTATACTAAGGATATGATTGTCTTAACTCAATAGTCTTAACTTGCTAGTCATAATATAAGCTTTCTTAATAACCATAACTGTCATATCTTCCATCATAATCCTAACCCTCACAGCTTATGTATTATGTAGTAATCAACTATCATATTAGACTATCAAGTGAAGACTATTAATTTAAGACTATCCTATTAAAACTATTGTATTTTATTCTAAGTCTATACAATAGACCTGTGATGCTTGATGAGTGTCAGCCTGAACAGTATATTAGAGATCACACTATCATACTACACATAGGTATGACTATTGAAGACATGATGTAGTGCCTTATGATGTGTTTTTATGTGTCTCCTGATGTGTTGAGAATGTCCTACATTACATCATATGTCAATGTGAGGCCATATGAATTCTGTGACACTCCTGACATTAAGGGCTATCCACATGTCAATGAACACAATCATCTAGGCCTCACATTGAAATCATTGAAAGCATCAAACTCCTGATGCTGAAATACCACCAGTATGTAGTATTGTGCATGCCTGAAAGCATTGAGGACTGTCGGAAATTTCGTAAGTCGGTTGCAACAGCGTGCCTGTGAGACTCGGTTTCAACCGTATTGATACCGAGTCACGATATTGTAACATAAGTTCTATTCTTAAAACCCATTAGGAATATTTATACCAGAGTTGCATCATTGTAACTGATTTGTAATATTGATGCCAAACCTAGACCCTTGGTACGTCAATTGCAACGCTGTAGCCAGCTGTTTATTCAGATACCGCACCATCCTCTCAACACCCCTTCACCAACAACTTCAGCCCTCGTTAGTATCTTCTGTTCTCCTTGTTACAGTTCTGATTTGTATAATTTCATTCGCAGATCTGCGCCTTTTAAATGTTCTTAGTCTGCTAATTCACTTACATATTTTAGATTCTGCAAGCTTTGTATACCCGACTTCACCCTCCAGCGCTTCTCCATCAAAGTGCCACACCATCTGCTGTCTTGAGAGGCGATTTTACACCCATCTTCACTAACAATTCATGTAAGTCTCATCACTGTCTCTGATCTGAATTTGATGCTGATGTGTCCCAGTTTCAATATCATATTATTAGATGCCTGCTGATTTGCAACGATCCTGTGATTATTGTGGCCAATCCTTTCATCGCCAAGGATTCCGAACACACGAAAAGGCTTGCCAGAGGCGCTCTGAACAAAGGGGAGAGGATTTGGAGCTTGCTAGGGTCATTCGTCAAGGTACGTCTAGCATATTACTAGCGCATTCTGATTCTACACTAATGTTAACTAATTGTAGAGCGAGAACAGGCACATCAGGGTAGCGTGTTCACTGGTGTCCGTCCGTCCATCAGTGGCTCAACATCTCGTAAGTCGTCACTTTCGTTTGTCCTCGATCGCCAACACTGACCTGTCGTGCATTGACGGAAGCTATCAACAATCGCTCGGAGGGTGATGATTTCGATTTCGATAACCAGATAGACTACCAACATGACGCCGATGTGGGACAGACCGATTCTGATGGTATGTTTTCGTCATTTCTTTGTATCATCATGTTTTCAACTTATGTCTATACAGGTGATCCGCCACCATCTGCAACAACATCGCCTGCACCCCAGCACGACATTGACGATATCAAAGTGGAATACCACCCTAGTAGTGGTATCCCCACCAAAGTGTACCGCTTCGAGGACTATGGACGCGGTCCCGGTGCCCCACCAGCAGTTCCAGAAGCAGATCCTATTCCCTGGCAGCCGTTTCGCACTCGTATGGACTTCGAGGTTGCAGAACTCGCTCACGATGCTGGACTCTCTCATGAGCAGCTGGACCGACTCATTCGCCTCATTCATCGCAGCAGGATTGAGCTCTTTACCCTCAAGAATCGCAAAGATGTGAGAGACACATGGGACGCAGCGTCATTCAAGATGACACCTGTGTGTACTATTCACTAACTTCGTATATACTATGCTTATTTTGCTTCTGTCATGTAATAGTTTACAAAGGAGGAAGTTATTGTGCCCTTTCGAGGCGTTGATCAAACATTCCTGCTATTTCGTCGTTCACTGTGGGACTGGGTCACCGATTTACTTCAAGATCCGCAAGTAGGTCCGAACTTCGTCTTCGATGCGCAAAGGCTGTCAAAGTTCAACGGCGAGAAGTTCGTTCGGTTCATTCATGAACCATGGACCGCTCATGCGTTCTGGGAGTATCAGGTAAGTCATTTTTATATTAGTATCATGTCAAGTATCTGCATTGTAGTATATACCATTGACTGAATATCATCATAGTCGAAAATCCCATCAGACGCAAAACCTCTTGCGTTCATTTTGTATGCCGACAAAGCAAAATTGTCGTCATTCGATCGTGCGAAAGGCTACCCTGTAGTCGCTCGCTGTGCTAATCTTCCTATTGGGATTCGCAATGGAGAAGGCTTGGGTGGAGGGCGCGTCGTTGGTTGGCTGCCTATCGTTCGCTCTACTCTTCCTTAAAACTACTGATGATTTCATTATTAACACTCAGGACAGGTAAAGGAAGACAAGCAGCATTCGGGAAAGCCTGCTTTTGTCAACTTCAAGAATGCGGTGTGGCACGCCTCGTTTCTGAAGATTTTTGACTGTCTGGCACCGCTATCGAGGTTAGGTTCCGCCATCAAATGCTGGGACGACGTTATTCGCGTCTTCTATCCAATTGTACTAATACTATCTGCAGACTATGAAGAACAGTACATGTATTCTAGCTCCTGTAACTATTAGATATCTCTGACATTTGAATGTGTTCACTGTTGTAGGGCTGTAATGGCATTGATTCGTGGTTTAATGGGCAAATTTCCTTGTCCTGTCTGTCTAGTGCCTCGTGACGAGCTTTCAAACACTCTCAAGGTATTTCCTCTCTGCACATGCACAGAAACTAAGGCATTGCTTGCTCGAGCGCGAGAATGTACTACATTGGACGCAAGAGAGCAAATTTTGAGTTCCCAGAGCCTCCGTGATGTCGACGTGAGTCTCGCTCTTATCCTTATCTGTATCTTACTTAGTTTATTATTACTGTTTTGTTTTCAGAGTTCATTCGGTGTTCTGGAGCACACCGATGTTCACAGAGCTCTATCACACGACAAACTCCACTTCAACGACGAGGGGTTGTTCAGTGATCACAAGTGGCCCGAACTGCAGAAATGGGTTGAACGTTTGGGTCGACAGGCTGCTGTCCAGATTGACAGCTTGTGAGTCATTTTTCCGCTGTACTTATGTAGGTTCTCATTTATATTGTCAGCTTTCAATCAATTCCGCGTTGGCGAAACCTGAATCACTTCGATCAGGTTATATCAGTATCCTTTTCTGACGGAACGAAATACGAAGACATCTCTAAGGCGAGCCTAGATCACCCACTTTAATTTATTATTCACATTGTTTTAGCTTATTGTATTTGCAGCGCATACTGTATTCAACCGCGATACGGATCCGGAGGCATATCTCCTGCTCTGCTGTATCTGAAGCTATGTGGAGTTCAATATGTATGCTTCGTTAGAAGTTCATACTGAAGATACCATCAATAATGGCCGGGAAGCGTTGTCAAAGCTCACTGGATTGATGTATGTATGTATTTTTAGTTTAATTCTAATTCATTGCATTGAATCCAATTATTTGGTCAGAAATACATTGAGGATACAGCAGAGATGTCCGAGAAGTCCTGGAATTTTCCCAAGAAACATCTTTCTGCCCATCTCTTTGACGACATCGAGGCGAAAGGTGTTTCTCGAAACTACAGCACCAAGCCGAATGAGAAAATGCATGGCCCATTGAAAGATGCCTATCAAGATCGCACAAATTTCAAGAACTTCGCTGAACAGGTAAGTGACTTCTGAATCTGAGTTCATGTATATATGACTAACAATGAATTTTTTTAAGATACTCCGATACAACCATGACAGCTTGATTGCAGAATACATTCGCAACAAGTTGGATCACCTTGACTCTCAGAATCTCAGCATATCCGACGACTTAGAAGACCAACCCGATACTGCACTCCAGGAGACCGACAACTCAGATGATATTGATGTTGACTCGACGGAACCTACTGATGCACAACATTTTAGTCTCGGTTCAAAGCAGGCGGCAATGTCATTCACACTCATCGAGGCAGGTAGTCTGGGTAATCCAGCGTTTGAAAGATTTCGAATCAAGCTAAACGACTTTCTGAACCGTGCGTTTGCTGCCAACAGCATACCATTTCCAGGTGGACGACGGATTCAACTCGTTGCGAGCGACATGGTGAGTTGATGATGTTCAATGCTCCGAAATAACATAATCTCTGAGACCTTTTGAATTAGATCGTGGAATATCGATTCCTTAAAGTCAATTTTGAGTCACTTGTCGACTGGCGAGTGTCCACGGACTACCTTCGATGCACTCCGATGTTTCATGGCTCACCGCGATATGATTGTGTCATCTTGCAGACTGACACTGGCATCATCTTTGGCAAACTAATGTTGATTTTCACATGCACAGTAGGGGATGTTCAATATCCTGTCACGCTTGTTCTCCCGTACGATCGACCGGTCGGCATTCGTCCACGAAAGGACAAAGACTTTCAGTTTTGGCGCGTTAAGAGAAAGCCTAGGGCTTCTGCAGAGTTTTTCTCAGTTCACTCAATTGTTTGGGGTTGTATGATAGTAGAGGATGTCAGCAGACCTGACGAGTTTTTGATTGTTGACACTATTGATACAGATATGTTCCTTCGAATGCAGGACATCCGCAGCCAGTGACTCTTATTACTTCTGACCTCCTTATTTCCCTGCATCTGCCTTCGACTATTAGCGATGGCGGTCCTCATTATTAGAACCATTTCATTCATTTCTTACTACTATTACAGTCTTCTTCTATCTTAGTATGATGCACAGCGCCTGTTACTAACTCATTGATTCAGATTCAGAGGGTCATGCTGTGTCACAATGGCCCTGGACCGCCTCATGTCAGGTAATACCCAACATCTGCTCAAGATTCAGTCAAGGACCTGATGAACATTACCAGATCTTTAGTTGCATGCTCAAACCGAGCATCAAGAATCGCCATCGTCGGCCCTTACCACGGAGCTCTTCGATATCGAAGAAGTCAAGTACGAGGAGCAGTGGAGCAAGAAATACACACCCAGATCTGTGAAACAAGGTGCGTCAAACAAGTCTTGACCTTCCTCTCATCGAGATGGGTGATCATGACACATTCAAGGGCAAAATCACCAACAACCCTGGTCCTGTTTCTGGAGAACTTCATATCCTTCCTACCCCCAGGCATTGAGGATACCCGCAACTCCTTCTTTGCTCCACAAACTGGACTCTTTCAGCGTTTCATGTCATGGGGCGCAGTAGAGCTTCGATCCGATGTGAGTAACACATCTGCCGTCCTTTGCCAGTTACTGACCTGTCTTTAGCCTCAAGATGGGGCGTCCCGCAGGTGCCAAAGATGCCACATAAGGGCAGGAAAGTTGCAGCTGTCTGAATCAGCCTCATCCGCATGCTCATACAGAGCACGATCATGCTTACACCTCCTACTAGTCCCTTGCTGAGTCGCGCAACCCGTTACACCAAACATCCCCGCCAGTTCCTCTGAGAAGGAAAATTTTGGCGACATCACCACCATGAAGCTGAATCTCACCATCGCCACCACGAAGCTGGATCACACCACCATAACCATCATGCCATGAAGCACAAGAAAGCTGGATCTTTCCTCAGGCGTGTCCACCGGCGCGCCATCATGGCCCTTGGCCTATGAGATGGTCTTCATGCTGCTGCGTTCGTTCTTGTGAGTGCTTACTTTTACTGTGAAATTTTCTCTGACTATGTCCTTGGGAAAGGTTGCGGAATCATGCCACCCACAACTGTGGAACAGGCTTCGTCTCTGCGGTCCTCTCTGTGGGGTACCACATTGGGTTGGCAGGCGGACTCAGAGGTCACTACAACCCTGCAGCGCTGCATGCAAAAGCTGCCGAGATTCACGCACAAATTCCTACTGGTGTCAATCTCACGCTCAATGTTCTCTACATCAACCCCCATCAACTCCTCCTCCTATTACCACGAATCCCTTCCCACCTCCTCCAGTAGTCTTGCGGCGCAGGACATGTTCCAATTGCGCGAAATTAACCAGATAGAGCGCGAGATGTGTCAGTATCTGGAGCGAGGACATGGTCAAGAAGGATTTCATAGGTCAAGGACCTTACCCAACTTATGTTCTTCCCTCATCTTCCAAGACAACCCCTCCTCCTACCACGAATCCCTTCCCACCTCCTCCAGTAGTCTTGCGGCGCAGGACATGTTCCAATTGCGCGAAATTAACCAGATAGAGCGCGAGATGTGTCAGTATCTGGAGCGAGGACATGGTCAAGAAGGATTTCGTAGGTCAAGGACCTTACCCAACTTACATTCTTCCCTCATCTTCCAAGACAACCCCTCCTCCTACCACGAATCCCTTCCTACCTCCTCAATGATAGTACTAACTGTTGGTGGTGTGATCCCCGGGAATACTATTAGTTGCAGGGGTATTTTAATTTCATGTATTCTGAATTATGCACTGTCCCTATGCTAATCTAAATACCACTAACGTTCTGAATCTGAAACTGATGTTCAGGTGTGTTTCAATGGATTGTCAATGTGATTACGTCAGCATTTGATCGCATTTCTCACTAAGTCGTTTGGTTGAGTTTGCTATTGTAACCAAGTTGCAACTTCTGGATCTCAGTCTGAAGCCAATTGGGACCATGACTCAAGCACAATTCAATGGATGTCAAGCAAGTGCAGGTGAGTCTGAATTGCCTCTTATTAATATCAATAGACTGCTTTATATTGTAACAGGTTCATTGTTTAAATTGGACGCCTGGCTGCCGCTGTCCAATCTTTTTTATTACGTCGAGAGCAGCACACAGGTAAGTTACCTCGTGTCATATTGACATCACCTGCATGCTGATTCAATTTAATGTCAAGGCCATCATTCACATTGTAATTCCCCTCGTGTTTTCTTTCCTCGTGTTCGGTCCAAGTCGCACAGCCAAGATTGACTATAAATTGTGGTGGGCCCGTTGATATTTTTCGCACCGTGTTTTACTTGACTTGTTGTGATGCCTCAGCGTCCCATTGTGCACCGTGACTCGGAGTCCGAGTTAGAGTACGATGATGGATCTGAATCGGATGTACCATCGTCTTTTGTGGCAGCGACCGCATCAGCCACCACTCAGTCATCGGCCTCTTTGCAGGGTGGAGACATGGAGGTATGATGCCTTCCTTCACTCGCTATGATTTATTAGTAGCTCTAACTTCGTGCATCTCAAGATTATTCGGCGCCTACAACTTGAAAACCAGTCCCTCAAGAACAATAATCGGACGCTGGGCGAGAAGAACAAAGTCTTGGCGTCCAATCAACGTAGACGTTCAAGTGCGCAAGTTCCTGACGAGCTGAAGGCCTTCGACATCGAGCTCTCGACCTTCGCTCGCAAATATGGTGTTATTGCTGAGATGTTCCCACCTGAGCACCGCATTCTAAGATTGCCAGTGCCAAACCCTCCGCCCATCATCATATCCCCTAGTCGTTATGCAACCAAGGGTGCCGAAGAACTTTGCCTTGTGACAGAGGTGTATTTGCTTCTACCGGATCACCTCCACCGTTTCGTACCGACTTCTCATTTTCAATCATTGGTACGTTGGTTTATATTCTTCGTCATCCCATTCAATACTAACTAATATCTGATTTAATAAATGTTGCAGCTAGAGCACCATCTCCAAGGTGGATGCTCCAGCGAGATCGGCAAAATACGCTTGATGGCAGGGCGCATCTTTAGTCTGAATGCGTCCTACTTTGACCTGAGCTTCATGCAGCGGGATACCATTCCTGAGATCCAGAAGATGCTTGGAGGACCAGGTACTGCCAGTGGCCGCTCCTCACCATCAAAGTTTCCGCCCATCCTTTTCACAAATTCAGAGATGGACCCCACTATGTCCACGGTGTTTGGTAACTGGGAACCACTCGCGAAGGTAATTTTTAAGCTTCACCCCGTTCTTTAAATTGTGCTAACGGATCTATTACATAGGCAATTAGGATCGTGATGTTCGGAAAGAATTCGCTAGACATTTCTGGCTGGCCACGCGCTAAGTGCAATGCTCGAAAATGGGGCACAATGTCCAGCACTCCTGGCCTTCTTGCATGGGGTTGGGTCGCAGTGAGTTCTATTTCTGCTATCTTTGATCCTCTGGATTAGCATCTAACTACTATTCTCTAGTTGATCTTCATCCTTTCTTCCGACACTTCATTCACAAAATCTGGAGTTGGCGCGAAGTCTCGGCTACCATACGCTGCTATGTTTACGGCCTACAAGCAGCTGTGGGTAACCCTTTGGGACCAGCCTCGTATTTGCACTATCCGCAAAAAGATTGATGCCTACGTCTGGCAATCATCCTCAACTTCCAACATCGCAACATCCGACGCTGAAGGTGAAGATTTTACCTCTGATCTGATGCGTTTGGCCATCGCAAATGCAGGGCATAAGGAATCCGACAACCTTCCTGGACCTCCAACTACCGACAACAACCCTGTCAATGACATTCCTGAACCGGTCACACCTACTACACCCATGATCGCTCCTTCAGCACCGGCCATTGTCCCTTCAGCACCAGCCATTGCGGCGCTTGCCCCTGCAAATGCTACCACTGCTCCCAATCCTGCAACCCCCTTGCCGGCTATTCCAGCCCCTGGACCACCTGTGGCATCTGAGCCTGCAGGAGCGGCTGCTGCCACTGTGGCCTCTGAAGACTCTGGACCTTCAGCAATGGCTGTTGATTTAGAGGTTCCTGGAGTACCTGATGATGTACCGGTGGTAGTGAGCACCCCATCTTCTGGTCGTCGGGGCCGAGGAAGGAAGGCGGGGATGCTGGCACCTGTATCTAGTGGACCGGCAAGTGAGCAGGCTGCAGGCCGACCAAAGCGCACTCGGAAGAAGTAGAACTGCTACCTACAGACTGCTACTTTACATGTTCGTATTATTTGATTTGATTTGTTGATTCAGAGGATCACAGTGCTGGTTTGCAATTGAATTTACTTGCTTTCAATCATGTTTCAATTAGAATGAAACCTGCCTGTGTGTATTCCAACGTCGTTGAAACCCAGTTAAAATATTTAGATAAGCCTTTGAATCTAGATCTCAAGGTACCAAAAAATCAACTTGGACAGTTGCGACCGACGGTCAATATTGCGAACTTGGTTGAAACTACCATTGTGACATAAACTCAATATTGTAACGTGAAATGTAACATAATTGTAACGTCACACTCTTTGATTGCAACCTATTGGGACCTCAACTTGTCATTGGATCATTGCAACACATTACAAGGTGACGAAACCCGATTAGGAAATTTCTGACAACCGACATCAAAAACATCGAAAGCATTGAACCTCTGATGCCACAGTTCACCCGGTATATAGTATTTTGTTCATATCTCACTCAAATCACATCTGTTTGAGATGATCTAAATTCTGATGGGCCTCTGAGAGTGAGGGCTATCTGGGTGTTGATGCCCGGAAGCATCTGGCACTCGGGACTCGGGACTCGGTACTCGGGACTCAGCACTCGGTAGTCAGTATATGCTGTTTTGCATATATCTTGGTCAAATCATATCTATTTAAGACTATCGAAATTCTGATGAACTCCTGAGATCTAGGGCTGTATGCATGTCAATGCCCAAAAGCATCAAGACCAAACATCAAAAACATCGAAAGCATTGAACCTCTGATGCCAAAATCCACCTGGTATATAGTATTTTGTTCATATCTCACTCAAATCACATCCGTTTGAGATGATCTAAATTCTGACGGGCCCCTGAGAGTGAGGGCTATCTGGGTGTTGATGCCTGGAAGCATCGGGCACTTGGGACTCGGGACTCAGGACTTGGGACTCGGGACTTGGTACTCGGGACTTGGTACTCGGGACTCGGGACTCGGGACTCAGGACTCGGGACTCAGGACTCAGTAGTCAGTATATGCTATTTTGCATATATCTTGCTTAAATCATATCTATTTAAGAGTATCTGAATTCTGATGATCTCCTGAGATCTAGGGCTGTATGCATGTCAATGCCCAGAAGCATCGAGACCCGACATCAAAAACATGGACAGCATCAAGCTTCTGATGCCAAAATTCAGCCGGTATATAGTATTTTGTTCATATCTCACTCAAATCACATCCGTTTGAGATGATCTAAATTCTGATGGGCCCCTGGGAGTGAGGGCTATCTGGGTGTTAATGCCCGGAAGCATCGGGGCACTCAGAACTCGGAACTCAGCACTCGGAACTTGGCACTCGGCACTTGGCACTTGGTACTCAGCACTTGGTAGTCAGTATATGGTACTTTGCATATATCTCACTCAAATTATATCTGTTTCAGACAATCTGAATTTTGCCACACCCCTGAGATCGAGGGCTATCTACATGTCAATGCCTGAAAGCATCGAGACCAAACATCAAAAACATCGAAAGCATCAAACTTCTGATGCCAAAATCCACCTGGTATATAGTATTTTGCTGATATCTCACTCAAATCACATCCGTTTGAGATGATCTAAATTCTGACAGGCCCCTGAGAGTGAGGGCTATCTAGGTGTTGATGCCCGGAAGCATCGGGCACTCGGCACTCGGAACTCGGCACTCGGCGCTCGGCACTCAGCACTCGGAACTCGGCACTCAGCACTCAGCACTTGGCACTCGGGACTTGGTACTCAGCACTTGGTAGTCAGTATGTGGTATTTTGCATATATCTCACTCAAATTATATCTGTTTCAGACAATCTGAATTTTGCCACACCCCTGAGATCAAGGGCTATCTACATGTCAATGCCCGAAAGCATCGAGACCTGACATCAAAAACATCGAAAGCATTGAACCTCTGATGCCACAGTTCACCCAGTATATAGTATTTTGTTCATATCTCACTCAAATCACATCCGTTTGAGATGATCTAAATTCTGATGGGCCCCTGAGAGTGAGGGCTATCGGGGTGTTGATGCCTGGAAGCATCGGGCACTCGGGACTCGGGACTCGGGACCCGGGACTCGGTACTTGGTACTTGGGACTCAGCACTCGGTAGTCAGTATATGCTATTTTGCATATATCTCACTCAAATTATATCTGTTTCAGACATTCTGAATTTCTTTCATCTCCAGTGCTGAGTGCCGAATTCCGGGTCTCGAGTTTTGGGTCTCAGTACTCAGTATTCAGTCCTCACTGATTCGAAACAGTTACGAGTTTCGAGCTTCGTGTTGAGTACTGAGTATCGAGTACTGAGACCTGAGATTCAGCATTTGGTACTCAGTATTCAGTAGTCAGTACTTTTGAATTTTGGATTTGGAGTTTTGTTTTTTGTTTCCAATCTTTTGTCTTGAGTGCCGATTGCCGAATTCCAGGTTTCAGGTGTCAGGTGTCGGTACTTGTACTCATTACTCAGTTGTCAGTACTCGGTGATTCAAGTCTCGAGACTTGAGACTTGTGATTCACAAGTCAAAATTTGAATCTAATGTACTTGGCCTATCTGTCTATATGATACGTATCTGGGCCCACCCATCTATCTAATATTGCCCGACGTCAGCCCACCCGTCTATGTAAAATTCCCCACTTCGGCCCACCCGTCTATCTAATATGACCCCACATTGGCCCACCCATCTATCTAATATATAATTCACCTCACCCTCGGCCCACCCGTCTATCTAATATTACCCCACATTGGCCCACCCGTCTATCTAATAAATAATTCACCTCACCCTCGGCCCACCTGTCTATCTAATATTTCCCCGCATCGGCCCACCCGTCTATCTAATATTTCCCTACGTCGGCCCACCCATCTATCTAATAAATATTTCACCACTGCCTCGGCCCATCCATCTACAAAATAATACTAATACATCAGCCCACCCGTCTATATAATACTATTTGCTATATATCTCTCCTCAGGTCTATAATATAATGTCAATCCTACTCTACATATTACCCACATGGGCCCACCCATCTCCATAATAATATTTCTCCTGGCCCATCCACAATTGTCGATGATATATATAACATCAGCATAGATGGGCCCACCCGTCTCCATCGGAAATAATATTCCTCCCGGCCCACCCGTCAACATTGGGGATATACATAACATCGGCCCATAATCCGCTGGGCCGTATTACACGGGATATTATGTAGGTCGGGTGACCCATATAATACGGGATTTGTCACTGAAGGGGCTCGTCTTCAGGCTGTGTAATAGCAGGAGGTTGGGGCGAAAGAGTAATCATTTCACCAGCTTCTGGTGATTGGGATGGTGAAGGAGCTACTACAAAGACAGGCAGGGGTAATTGTTGGTTATCGTGTATTCCCTGTGGTGATGGAGGAAACTGATGCGAGTCCTCTGAATCTGAAGGCGGTAATGGTGAGGCAGGGTTTGCTATATCTGGTGTATCTGTTTCTCTAAGTATTTGGATATAGCCACAGACATATGACCAAAGTTGCTCACCTCGAGGCTGGTAATCAATAACTTGGCCCTCATTTGTCTGGGTTATCATTGTAAGAACTGTTGATCTTGGAAGTTGGATTTATAGGATGAGAGTGTATTGCAGAGTAGGTCGTGGCGGCGCAGTCATAACTGTCATTGACAATATATAATTATGTAATACATAGCTTACCAAATATAGTAAGTATATGTCATTCACTGCCGGCATAGTAGCTCGAGCGCTCATCGATCATCATCCCTGCATCAGCATCAGAGTTTTTGAAACATGGATGATTTCATTACTTGGTTTCAATACAATGGTGGGTGGATACTTCAGTGATGGGCATCACTGATTTCCCTGGCAGTGGACGTGGTGCAGTCGCACTCCAGGATGGCTGAAGAAAAAAAATGATGGGGGGCGTAGTGAGATAGGCATATACCTATAGACTTGTGAGTGGCCCAAGTTCATATTGTTTTCATGCTGCCTCGTCAGTTTGGGACTTACTCCCGAGCTCTGGCTTATGTTGAATGGTTCACTCCACTTAGAGAGCCAGACCCCTCTTCTGGCCTGCATCAGGTGTCACATTCGACTCGTCGACTGCAATGAAATGCAGCTATTATACACGTTGATGAAATTGTCCGTCCATGTCATCTGATTCCAAAGATGGGACAGTCTGTTGACCGCAGGTGGACGAGTGCAAACACCTATGAGTTGGTGAGTGATTTTTACTTAAATTCCTATATTGACCTTGATACATTTTGTATGACCACTATGGTTGATTAAATTACTACATAATCCCAGTTGGACTCAAGGCACCTCCTGTAGCTTTATATAGCCTGACTGTCAGCTACATAGCTGGTGTAGAACCATATAGTGCCCTGCTTGCCTATATTTCACTATAGCAGCTATCAGCACTATGTAGCCATCACTAGGGCTACCAAGATTTCGAGTTTTTCCTGATGGACTATTCATTCGTCTATGGTCTATCTATCCTGCCAGGGTCAAGCTCTTTATCAGCATTAGATAATGGTGCCGCATGATGGGGAGTACATTCAAGGATGCTCTTATGCAATGCATTTGTGTGACAGTGTCTTGCCGAGGTGTTGTATCAATCAATTATACAACTTTTGAACTTCATCCCTACTAACCACAAATCACCAGCGCATCTTAAGAGCGGTCACCTATGGTTCCGAGGCAACAGCCTGGAAAATACAAATAGAAGTTGAGATTAGGTGTACACAATACATGTCATGGAGGTATACAGTCAGCCTGAAATATATAATTGGAGGTCCTTGGAAACAGGTTGCACATAGCCATGGCTGGGTGCTACAGACCCTAATCAACAAGGTGGGAGGACGTACGGAATTGATCATACGCCAATATGTATGAATGCTATGCGCTGGTCTAAGGGCATGTCCTTGTCACAAGCCAACAACTGGACCGCTTGGTGCAGCGCTGGGGCAGCTCACTTGGAATTCATTTTGCCATCCCTGCACAAGTTTTTGTAGAATGCCTCGACTAAGCACTGCACAGTACTATCATTGACCTTCCATAATGTCCCAACAACACTCTTGACTCCTGTGAATTGCAGGCCAGCTGCTAGGTGTATCACTTCATCAGGAGTATCATAGTCACCGACTGCAGTATCACAGGTGGAAAGAAATGCAAATTCATGCTGAGACAAATCCGTCTGTGTGATATCGAGGAGTGAAAGCGGTTGGTTGCACATGAGAAAGGCTGAATTGAAGGGGTCCTCATATTTCTGTGTCCCATGACACGAAAAATGGAGCCAAGTATTATCTTGCAGCACGCGCAGTGCCCTCGATCTCATTGCATCAACGCTTGTTATCTTGGTGAAGGAAACAGTTGGAGGAGGGGGTAAAAGACTCTGCACTAATTCCAGTTCAGGTTCCATGCAATCCAAAGTGAATGAAGCACCAGCTGGGCGATTCTGGCCAATGGCAACAAAGGACACTGACAGGGATGTGTCATGACCTCTGTGAGCCTTTATAAGTGTGGTAAGCAATGGGGTGTATGAAGAGACGTAGAGCTGTGGAAGAAACTGTCTGTGTTTGATGTACTCGCCAGCAGCATGCAATGGCAAGAAATTGAAGACAGACGTCAGGCACCACCATATTCAGGAACCTTGTCATGCAAATCTGCCCAGATTTTCGACTACTGGGTGGATGACATCATCCCACAACTCTATCAAGGCTGTTGTCAGCACTGGTGTACTTCTGCGTTGGAATCTGGCCACCAATGTTTGGAGTTTCTCAAGCTTGGTGGGAAGTGGAATCTTGGTTGGAGGTTGCTTGTGCCTGATAATAATGGCATCACAAGACGACTTGCTCGCGATGAGCACGATGATAGGCCCACCACGAGCTGCATCTCAAAGATTGGAGAATGAAGGGGGAAGGAGGAAACAAGAGAAGCCCTCGATCTTCCGGATCTCTTCTACAGCTCCATTCCAGTCCTTCACTAAATGTCTGTACCAGGCTTCTTCGGCTTCTGCATTGACTCTTGAGGTTGCTTCTCGATTGTTCGCAGGAGGTTTATCAAGGAGGGAGCTGAGATCTCTGAATTTCTTCACCAGGGCTGCTGCCTGATCGCCGCATGTCTGGAGGTTGTCAAGAGGCGTGTGGAGTCATGTCATCTGGGTCCAGATGATCGTCCTGCCTTGTTCCAACAACTCAACAGCCTGACACACGTCACTGCTACGAAGAGCACACGATGCAGCATCCACAGCAAGCGTACTTGGGAAGGCCATCATGATATTGTGACGAGATGATACTGAAGCTGTCGTGGACATGAAAGCGTCCAAAAGTTGCATGGAAGTTGTATAAGCCTCCAGCTCAGTGGCATGTGAATGTTGACAAGCATGGTGAACCCAGTGTAGACTTGCTCGCAGGCGAGATAACGAGCCTCCAGAGACAACATTTGCTGCTGCCTTGAGATGATGCATAACAGCATTTAGACTGTCATTATCTTCACCCACACCAGTGCCGTCAAGCCCTGAATGACGGAATGATAGATAGACCACAGCTAGCGACTTATGGACTACTAATTGATGAGGATCATGTTGCGTCAACAGAGTCAATGCACAGTGAAGGTTGTCTTGAGACTCATCGAAGTCTTCTCAATTGCGTTGGTGCTCAAAGCGGGTGCAGAGCTGATTCACAAGGTTATTTAATGACGAGGATTGATCTGTGTGACCGACCAGGCACAAAGCTAGCACTTCCCTCTGAAGTACGATAGCCTGATCCAAGTCTTCGTCATTGCCTCAGTTCTCAAAGTGGGAGGAGAGTTGATTTGCAAGGTTACCTATTTTTGTTGTGGATCAGTGTTTATTGTCTGTTGGTGCGAAAGGTTACCTAAACTCGAGGGCCGATCTGTGTGACCAACCAGGCACAAAGCCAGTGCTTCCCTGTGAAGTGCAATAGCCTGATCCAAGTCTTTGTCGTGGCCTCGGTGCTCAAAGCGGGAGGAGAGTTCATTTGCAAGGTTATTTAATGACAAGAACCGATCTGTATGACCGACTGGATGCAAAGCCAGCGCTTCCCTGTGAAGTGCGATAGCCTGATCCAAGTCTTCTTCATTGCCTTGGTGCTTAAAGTGGGAGGAGAGTCGCTTCACAAGGTTATTTAATAACCTGGACCAATCTGTGTGACCAACTGGGCACAAAGCCAGCACTTCCCTGTCCAGTGTGATAGCCTGATCCAAGTCTTCATCATTGCCTCAGTGCCCAAAGCGGGAGGTGAGTCGATGCGTGACTTGAACCGATCTGTGTGACCAACCGGGTGCCAAGCCAGTGCTTCCCTCTGAAGTGCAATAGCCTGATCCAAGCCTTCTTCGTCGCCTTGGTGCTCAAAGCAGGAGGAGAGTATATTTGCAAGGTTATTCAATGATATGAAGCGATCTGTGTGACCAATCAGGCACAAAGCCAATGCTTCCCCATGAAGTGCGATAGCCTGATCCAAGTCTTCTTCGTCACGTCAGTGGTCAAAGTGGGAGGAGAGTAGATTCACAAGGCTACTCAATGACGAGGACTGAGCTGTGTGACCGACCGGGCACAAAGCCAGCACTTCCCTCTGAAGTGCGATAGCCTGGTCCAAGTCTTCGTCGTTGCCTTGTTGCTCAAAGCGGGAGGAGAGTAGATTCACAAGGCCACGTAATGACAAGGACTGATCTGTATGACCGACCGGGTGCAAAGCTAGCACTTCCCTGCAAAGTGCGATAGCCTGATCCAAGTCTTTGTTGTTGCCTTGGTGCTCAAAGCGGGTGGAGAGTTGATTGGCAAGGTTATCTAATGAAGACCGAAATGTGTGACTGACTGGTTGCAAATCCAGCGCTTCCCTCTGAAGTGCAATGGCCTGACCCAAGTCCTCATCATTGCCTCAACATTTGAAGCGAGTGATCAGCATTACACTCAGATTAGATAGCAATTGCCCCTGATAAGCATCCACAGTGTTGTAGCATTTCAGTGCATCATAATGAAGGGATATCACTTCATCTAAGGCACGGGGTTCATCTCTCTGATGACACCACACTGCTTGCTTAGCAAGTTGATCCGGCATTAACAGAAGCATGAATGCAGTGAGCTGTTCCTGCCCAAGATCATTTGCAGTAGCACTTCCAGCCTGATGCTGAGCGGATGTCCTGATTGCAAGCAAAGCTGCCCTGTAAATGTGGCTATCGGCATGGCAAACATCGAGGACTTCACTCAGTAACTCTCTAGCTGCATCAGCATCCCTTTGAAATCCCCGTTTCATGAAGCAAGATAGCAGAGCAATGGCAAGATGGAGCTGGGTGACAGTTCGGTCTGGATGATCAGTGGGATGCAAATCAAGGGCATCTTGAAACAGACAGATAGGGATGTCAAGGTCGAGGTATCTTCCACCAGCTTGGCAACTAACAAGTTTTGCAGTGGCTAGATTGAACAGTGCTGCAGGACAGTAGGGATGGTCGATGGGGCAGAGATCCAAGGCACACTGTCTTACTAGGATGTGAAAGGCAAGAAAACTCTCCAAATTTCACAATCCTCCACGGTCAACGGTTCAGACAATTACCAACAGTTGATAATGTGGTCGTTTGTGGGGGACGAGATGTGTTGAACTTTTCAAGCGAACACTCGTGATGTAAAAGGGGCAAAGAACGATAGAAATCAATAGTAGCACAAGGTAGTGCTATAACCTTCAGAATAATATGTTGCAGCTGTATGCAATGAGCTTGAACTTTAATATATATCCCTCTTGGATATCTCTTACTTATACTCAGCAATGGAGAACAAATTCACTAGTGGGATCGTCCCAATACGTGGCCTCGAAACCAACTCTCTGCTGCTCAGGATCTCACAAGGAGTAATGATGCAGTCCAGAATAGAGTACACCTTCTTGATGTAGTCTTAAGTGGTCAAGCTCTTAATATTCGTTGACAGATTGAAGGTCTTATTTGTGTCTACCCTAATTGATGAATAATACGTATAATTCTCCCCACAGAACTTTTCCTGTGTCTAAAAGAGAACTAGAATAAAGGATGGTTATGTAATCAAAGATGGCTCAAGTATGTGGCCAAATACTTCTGAAGAATATGTGAAGAATAATGTCAAAAGTGTGGAGCAAATAAACTAATATTTTCTCCTAATAATCACTTAAATGTTCACTCAAATAGTAGGGGCTAAGAATCTTAGGGGTGAAAGAATGTTCCCCTGTGTTCCCCTATAAACTTTGTCTCACTCTGATAATACTTGGGAATGAAATTTATTGCTTCACAAGAGGGGAAAATGAGCCCCTTATATACTACTAGACTAGTGGCTGTGCTACTGATTACTAATGTACTATAGAATATTCCAGAATGTTTGAGAAAGAACAGTAGAATGTCATGGAATGTCATGGAATGATTAGTAAGATACTCATAGAATGTTCTAGAATACTTAGCAAAGGCTGTGCTACAGGTCCTTCTAGCACTGCCTAATTGCTGTGCATTTGATTACCAATCCTTTGTCCAACCAATCACATAAAATGGATTTTCTTACTAATTATCACCTACTGACATTGTTCAAATGTTGAGATGATAACATAAAAAATGTTAAGATGTTGTATATGTCTCATAAGATGTGAAAATGTGTGAGAAAATTATGAAAGGTGTGGGAAATTGCTGACTAATGAAAAATCAAGGGTTTTGACACTGATTTGTGTGCAAGATAAGTATTTAATTTGAACTGCTAAGCCGTAGTTTGGTGATACATGCTCAGAAATGTCCAAATTAAATTGAAGTAAGGTATAGAAAATTCAGGGGATGTTCATAGACTAAAGTAAGGACTAGCATGTATCATAAATTTACCATGACCATGTACGAAACAGGTTTTGTGCGTGTCAACGCTCAAAGTGGTTTATGGATTGGTCAAGATCACCACTGTTCTGCGTCCTGCAGTATCACACGAGAAAACAATGTCCAGTATCTGTCATTAGTACTAACAGATCCATATCACGGGATGTAAGCTGCACATTATGAGCTCTCAGCATCAAAATGCTAGACTGCATTGATCACTCACAGCAGTAAGGATGCAAAGAACTGTGGCACTGTTTTCAACAGAACCTCACTGCTCCAGTGTCATGAACAGTGAAGTACATGGGGATACGACTTCCCCCTGCTTGGGCTGGAAGATTATGGAGCCCATTCAGTCACATTGCATGTATTATACATGCAGCAAATGTTGAAAATATGCTGTTCCACACAGGCCAGCGGACGTCGGCTGACCGAATATCTATGTCTGTGTTTAACATTCGGCCGGTGGGCTCATGGAGTGATGGTTTTAACAGCTGGGCCCATGCATTGGGATGCTTGACATTAACATGTCGGCCGAGGGCCAGTAAAATCGGTGGTGAGATATTGTCAGCTGGGCCCACACACTATAGCTACTGTGTGTACCGATTGGCCAATGATGGGGGTGAAGCATATATGTTCCTGTGTGGATTGGTCTGGAAATTGTGGGTATGATACCATCATATGGGCCAATTGGAATAAAAGGCCGACACCATCATATGGGCTGAGAGACATGAAAACCTGTTTATGTTCTCGGCCGATGTGATTGCATCAGATATGCAGTTTCATTGGCCCATACGTTCGCATCAGTTTCATCGGCCGATCTGATAGCATCAGGTATTCAATATTCTTGGCCCATGTGATAACATCAGGCAGTTACATCGGCCGACCTGATGGAATCAGGCATTCATTTCTGTCGGCCCATAAGATAACATCAGGTATTCAGTTTCGTTGGCCCATACATTTTCATCAGTGCCATTGGCCGACCTGATGGCATCAGGAATTCATTTCTGTTGGCCCATATGATAACATCAGGCATTCAGTTTCGTCGGCCCATACATTTTCATCAGTACCATCGGCCGACTTGATGGTATCAGGAATTCATTTCCGTCGGCCCATACAATAATATCAGGCATTTAGTATATTCAGCCAACATGATAGTATCAGGTCTATCGGCCGACATGATGGCATCAGGTATTTGTTTTGTTGGCCCATATGATAATATCAGGCATCCAGTATGTTCGGCCGACATGATGGTATCAGGTCTTTCAGCCGACATGAGGGCATCATGTATGTATTTCCTTGTAAATAGCTGACACCATCATGTTGGCCAATGGTACTGATGCAAACTTATGGGCCGATGAAACTGAATACATGACGTTGTCATATGGGCCGACAGAAAGGTATACCTGATGCCATCAGGTCGGCCGATGAAACTGCATACCTGATGTTATCAGGTTGGCTGACAGAACTGATGCTAATGGGCCAATATGTAACTGAATACATGATGCTATAGGGTGGACTGGTCGGTCGGTCGCCGAATAAAACCATTGGTTATTATCATACTATCACTGCACTATGTAAGCCGAGACGGAAACATCTTAATCTACATCCATGTAAGTTGCGTTTGATGACCGAGGTGCCCCCACAAAATTCTGAAGGCTGTCACGGATGAACCAAGCCCTGGGCTGATAGTAATGAATTTCAATATTCTATGTTAAAATACTGGGCAGTGACATACTGGCCGAAATATAACAGCCACATTCGGCCAGTCATGGGTCAGTCTGTAGCACCAGTCCATGTGATGTCACCAGTGGTCTTACTTTGTAAATTGGTCAACATTTGGTTGAGATATATGCATTTCAAGATTTGATGTTAAAATACCGGGCAGTGGAATACCGGCTAAAATAATATAGCCACCTTCGGCCGGTCATAGGTCGGTCTGTAGCACCGGTCCATGTGATGCCACCAGCGGTCTTACTTTTTAAATCGGTCAACATGTGGCTGAGATATATGCATTTTAATATTTGATGTTAAAATACTGGGCAGTTGAATACCAGCTGAAATAATATAGTCACCTTCAGCCGGCCATAGGTCGGTCTGTAGCACCGGTCCACAGAATGCCACCGACAGTCTTACATTGTAAATCGGTCGACATTTGGCTGAGATACATGCATTTTAATATTTGATGTTAAAATACCGAGCAGTGGAATACTGGTTGAAATATAATAGCCACCTTCAGCCGGTCATGGGTGGGCTTGTAAAGCCAGTCCATGCGATGTCACGGGTGGTCTTACTTTGTAAATTGGTGAAAAGGTGATTGAGATACATGCATTTCAATATTCTATGTCAGAATACATCAATCTTTTTGTAGGGACCTTGTAAAGAGACTGAACATTATCACATGTTTTATTTCATATTTGTGTTGTTTCGACTGCTATAATGGTGTACCACTAATATCAACTGTTTATAATCTAATAGTAGGACATAAAAGCCACCTTTTCATGTCCAAGATCAGTTAGATATGACATCAACATTTTGAATATAACGGACAATAACATTTTACACTGATAAGAGTCTACAGTCATCCTTTGACACAATCTAAGGGATCAGATACTGGGACCACATACCCACTGTATGTCACATTATGAATCTAAATTACTGAGAGGATCCATCCAAAGATGACTCTATAATGAGCAAAATGACATATCAAAAAGTGTGGGAAGTAAAAGTGGGAAAATTATGAAATTCGACATATCACTGATAAGCATGTAAAACATTCCACAAGTGATATATTTATAATCGGACAACTGGAACATGTTTCTCACATACAGTCTTAGAAGATCTGAGGTATTCATCATGATCCATCAAGAATTAGAGATAGGGCAATCAAAGTAAGATTTGTGGTAGAAAGGTTCATCAGTAATGCACTACTATAACTGCTTCAACCTCATGCATAACTTTATGTGTAAATTTTATTTTCATTGTGCTGTCTCTAATTCTTGATGGATCATGATGAATACCTCAGATCTTCTAAGACTGTATGTGAGAAACATGTTCCAGTTGTCCGATTATAAATATATCACTTGTGGAATGTTTTACATGCTTATCAGTGATATGTCGAATTTCATAATTTTCCCACTTTTACTTCCCACACTTTTTGATATGTCATTTTGCTCATTATAGAGTCATCTTTGGATGGATCCTCTCAGTAATTTAGATTCATAATGTGACATACAGTGGGTATGTGGTCCCAGTATCTGATCCCTTAGATTGTGTCAAAGGATGACTGTAGACTCTTATCAGTGTAAAATGTTATTGTCCGTTATATTCAAAATGTTGATGTCATATCTAACTGATCTTGGACATGAAAAGGTGGCTTTTATGTCCTACTATTAGATTATAAACAGTTGATATTAGTGGTACACCATTATAGCAGTCGAAACAACACAAATATGAAATAAAACATGTGATAATGTTCAGTCTCTTTACAAGGTCCCTACAAAAAGATTGATGTATTCTGACATAGAATATTGAAATGCATGTATCTCAATCACCTTTTCACCAATTTACAAAGTAAGACCACCCGTGACATCGCATGGACTGGCTTTACAAGCCCACCCATGACCGGCTGAAGGTGGCTATTATATTTCAACCAGTATTCCACTGCTCGGTATTTTAACATCAAATATTAAAATGCATGTATCTCAGCCAAATGTCGACCGATTTACAATGTAAGACTGTCGGTGGCATTCTGTGGACCGGTGCTACAGACCGACCTATGACCGGCTGAAGGTGGCTATATTATTTCAGCTGGTATTCTACTGCCCAGTATTTTAACATCAAATATTGAAATGCATATACCTCCACCAAATGTTGACCAATTTACAATGTAAGACCACCGGTGGCATCACATGGACCGGTGCTACAGACCGACCTATGACTGGCCGAAGGTGGCTGTTATATTTCAGCCAGTATTTCACTGCCCGGTATTTTAACATAGAATATTGCAATGCATATACCTCAGCCAACTGTTGACCAATTTACAATGTAAGAACACCGGTGGCATCACATAAACCGGTGGTACAGGCTGATTTATGACCGGCCAAAGGTGGCCATCATATTTCAGCCAGTATCCCACTGCTCGGTATTTTAACATCAAATAAATGCATATACCTCAGCCAAATGTCGACCAATTTACAATGTAAGACCACCGGTGGCATCACATAGACCGGTGCTACAGCCCGACTTATGACCAGCCGAAGGTGGCCATCATATATCAGCCAGTATTCCACTGCCCGGTATTTTAACATTAAATATTGAAATGCATATATCTCAGCCAAATGTCGACCGCTTTACAATGTAAGACCGCCAGTGGCATCACATAGACCAGTGCTACAGACCGACCTATGACCGGCCGAATGTGGCTGTTATATTTCAGCTGGTATTTCACTGCCCAGTATTTTAACATAGAATATTGAAATGCATATATCTCAGCCAAATATTGACCAATTTACAATGTAAGACCACCGGTGGCATCACATGGACCGGTGCTACAGGCCAACCCAATGACCGGCCGAAGGCAGCCATAATAGTTCAGCCGGTATTTGACTGCCCTGTATTTTAACATCAAATATTGAAATGCATATATCTCAGCCAAATGTCGACCGATTTACAATGTAAGACCACCGGTGGCATCACATGGACCGGTGCTACAGGCTGTTTTATGACCGGTTGAAGGTGGCCATAATAGTTCAGCTGGTATTCCACTGCCCGGTATTTTAACATCAAATATTGAAATGCATATACCTCAGCCAAATGTTGACCGATGTACAATGTATGACCACCGGTGGCATCACATGGACTGGTGCTACAGGCCGACCTATGACCGGCCGAAGGTGGCCATAATATTTCAGCCGGTATTCCACTGCCCTGTATTTTAACATCAAATATTGAAATGCATGTACCTCACCCAAATGTTGACCAATTTACAAAGTAAGACCACCAGTGGCATCATATGGACTGGTGCTACAGACCGACCTATGACTGGCCCAACGTGGCCATAATATTTCAGCCGGTATTCCATTGCCCGATATTTTGACATCACATATTGAAATGCATATACCTCAACCAAAGGTTGACTGATTTACAATGTGAGACCGCCGGTGGCATCACATGGACCGGTGCTACAGACCGACCTATGACCAGCTGAAGGTGGCTGTTATATTTCAGCTGGTATTTCACTGCCCGGTATTTTAACATAGAATATTGCAATGCATGCATCCCAATCAAATCTTGACCAATTTACAAGGTGAGACCACCGGTGGCATCACATGGTGGTGGAGCATTTGTCAAGGGATTTCTTGTACCAAATTATGTCAAGATCAAGCTGTATACATCACATATGACCGAGCTATTGACCGACTACCCTGTCTATCTTCACAGAGGTATATGTTGTAAGCTAGTCCATGATACATCATATTTGACCTGACATGTTTCAACCAACCAACCAACCAACCACCTCATCTATCATGGGGCCAGTATATTCTGTAAGCCATTCCATTACCACTGACCATGTCTCTCATACATCACATATGACCAAGCTATTGACCGACTGCCTCATACTTGACCAACATAGTCCTGACAAGTATATTTTGCACAAGTGACTCAGGGGACAGACCCAATGTTCACATATTTGACCGACCGATTGACTGACTGATTGACCGACTGATTGACCGACTGATTGACCGACTGATTGACCGACTGATTGACCGACTGATTGACCGACTGATTGACCGACTGATTGACCGACTGATTGACCGACTGATTGACCGACTGATTGACTAACCTCCGGAGTCTATCATGGGCAAGTATATTTGTAAGACCAATCCATTGACAGAGCAGTGTCCATGACACATCTATATGCTTTGGGTGTCGGCCCATTTGTATATATCAGTACCACTGCCCACTTGGCCGACCTGTTTATATCGGGCACATATTTCATACACTACCTACCACACAATACCTACCAAATGCAATAGGAAAGTGTACACTTATCTACTATACCACACTATGGGCCCACTGTTGGTATCACATACACACTTGACATAGGGGTGTCAGCCCATCTGTATATATCAGTACCACTGCCCACTTGGCCGACCTGTTCATATCAGGCATATATTTCATACACTACCCACCACACAATACCTACCAAATGCAATAGGAAAGTGTACACTTATCTACTATACCACATACTATGGGCCCACTGTTGGTATCACATACATACTTGGCATGGGCCCACCTGTATATATCACAACAATACATTGTTGGGCCCACATTGGCTGGCATGTGTAGAACATGGATATTTTAACATTAGTTATATGTATTTATCAAGGGTAAAGTGACTGAAGTATGTGGATTATGGCTGTGATACTCGTTAATGTCTGTCAAATGTTATTTGCAACAGACGTTACTGACGATGTGAATTTTCGCTGTGATCCAGTAATTCTCAGATGGAGATCTCGAATGTACAGATGACTTCTCCATGACAGAGCATGGGCCCCAATTCAAATGAGGCATACACGCTCACCTGAACTTTAGAAGATGTCTCACATGGGCTAGAGTCTTTCTCAATACCAGCAGGAAAGATGAGATTAAGTACAACATACAGAAGTATGGGCTCGGTCCATTCGATGACAGTCTGATCTATGTGTACAGGTTTGTTGCTCATCTGGCATTCAGCACTGTTGGTCTTTACCAATACATGGAAGCCAGCGGGGATGTGTAGGAGACCAAGAGTGAGATCAGTTGCACGAATGGCTTAAGGGAAATTGTTAATACAAGCTGAGTGGAGATAGACATCACATACCAGTAATGATGACTTGTTGCACTGCACTGACGTGTATCTCTCCTGGGTCCTGGGTGTGTTCTGGATAGCTTGACTCCTCCCTAAACAATACGCACATTGTCAGGCATTTAGATGATCAATGCTTCATATACTTGCTTTTCCTTTTTTTTGCCTGAAAACGTGAGATTAAGTCCATAGATGTGCTACACAACACAATGACTTATGATCGTATACATTTTGAGCTCTTCGTCTCATTGTCATTATCGTTCTCTGATGACTCATGCTTACATTTTCCGCCTATCAAGAGCTCAGTGGTAGGAGCAGAATTCTCTACTGGAGAAGTATTATGCAATGACGCTGAAGAAAAGTCTAAGTCAGACTTTGATTCTGATGAGCTTGAAGACTCGAAGGTGACATGTCAATGACGGTCCATAATGATGGCTGAGGCCTGAGGGATGGATGCAAACTAACACTTGAGAGTATGGAGGTCACGGAGCACTGTACTACCTGTATTATATATGAGGGAATCACAGCATGCATGTGGTATCCACACGGTGCAGCCCTGATGAGTCTACAGGACAGAAGCAACTCGCAGGATATTGAGTCATCCATGACCCCATTTACAATATGCATAGATTTGCACAGCAGTAGGGATGTTGTGTGGTGGGATATTGATTGAAGCAGCGGAAATGAAGAGGCTGCGAAGCTGAAGAGAAGCAGGGCATTCCAAACCTTTGGATGTCACTGCCCTTGACTAGTGACTGGTTATCCTACAACTTCAGATAACATGTTGCATGATTCGAAGGTAGAATTCTGATGACTGTACCTGTTGAACTTTTGATATCAAATTCAAGTTGGTCAAAACTGGCTCGATCATTACATGATTTAATTTAAAATTGAGTGCTGTAGCCTGTAGAGGCCCATCACACATCATGAATAGACCATAACAGATAGTACCTGTTCAACTTTCGATATCAAATTCAAGTTGGCTCGATCAATACACTATTACTCAATCTATTTATATCGCTCCTGTGCTGCTTAATCTCCCCAATTTTTTGCTTTGACTTCCCAACCTTCTTTACTGCTTTTTATTGCTATTGGCCTGAAACATCTTCTCCCAAATACTGACTACCAGTGCTAGCATGATGCCAACACTTACACAGCTCTCTGACCTCTCTTCTATTACCTCCTGTGGCAGGATGTAACGATGTAGTATGCAGGTGCAGATGCTAATTATGAGTATTATGAGCAGGTGCGTTCATTCGTTATATACTTTAAATTGTCCGAGCACATTTAATCTGGTGATACTGACATGTATCTATTCATCCTACTGTGCTTTCATCGCCTTGTTCTGGATGTTTCAATTGAGAACCTAATCTGCATTCAACTTTCTTCCTCTAACGTTTATGGTAATTCAAAAGAAGAATAGCCTTACACTGGATGTATGGAAGTGGTTATCATATCAGCTAAGATTCAGCTTAAATGCTCATCACACTGCCATTCCTCTGCGTGGTGTTGCTGCGGCTTCTGTCTCATGTTGACTTTGATTCTCATACCATGGAGCCTGCAATGAGACTCAGACAAGTTATGATATATCATGACCTGATCAAGCCTTGCGAGGTCATTCATTGGTTACACATTAGTGCCAGTCAAAAGGTATATAAGGAGGTCTGTGCTGCCCATGGTCTCGACTCTCCTAGAATTTTCCTACTTTCCAATATCATTGCTGTGAAGATTAAGTACGAGTCACGGAAGTTCATTGACCTCATTCAGCGAGCTACATCTAAGTGGGCCAATTGGGATCCACCAAGAAAGATCACGGTATGTAAAGACCCTTCTTGATTTTAACTAACCTGACAAATACAGGTGGGTGACTATGCATGAACTATCATCAATGGGACTGGAGAATTTGATTGGGAAGGAAACATATACAGCCCTCATTTCCAGGATCATCCAAATACAAATTCAACATCAACTTGGCGGATCCAGCACTATGCCCCATTGAACAGGAAGCAAGTGACAACCACTTGATTGTCAAATTGTGGGGTGTCACTACTAAGGAAGTCAATGCCTCTACTGAAGTATAGGTGCTACAATATGCAGTGTTTGGTTCATATATCTGACTGTGTTGCAGCGCCATGCCGGGTGTAGTGAATGCCACCCTCAAATTCAATTTGCAGTTTGATGGTAACAAACCAGCAGCTGTGTTGGTCATGTACAAGCCAAGATACAGTAGCCTTCCTAACGATGAGCGCATCATCAGGCTGATCAAGTCTATGCCTGATATCCTCAAAGGGAAATACGTCGTCACCGAAGTGATATCCTGTGCAGCATATATGATGCATCTGTCTGACCAACGTAAGTCTGGTATGTGCAAATTCAACTTCTGCACTGTTCACACTTAGCGTAGAAGCAGAAAAGTTTTCTGTGACGCTCAAAGCCGTCGGGCCTGTTACACCAGCTATCAACACTGGAGGAACAGCCAGTTTCACCTGGTCTTCGGAAGCTGCTTATGGTCTTTCCCATCAAGGATGTGACCCTACCACAAAATATATGCCATTGTACAGGCTGAAACAGCCTCGTCCCAAGTTCTGGGAATGGCCTTTTGGTCACCACGGAGATGAGAAAAATAATGATGTGATCGACAGGTGAGTCGAGATCGTCTCATGGTTCAGCAGTGCAATGACCTCCTTGCAGGTGGGAGGATGTCAACCCGACTTGGAACCCTCTCAGCAATGAGGGCGAAGAACACGAAATATATGATGCAGTATGTTATTGATGTTCTTATTAGAACCTGGCTTGATTTGTCTCTCTCCAACAGGAGATGCATGGTGACTTGGGCGTTTTCAATGATGGCTATCTTGAGTAAGTGTTACTACTGCACAAACCTTGCACATATCTCAACTGCCTCTCATAGCAATGATGACAACGACTACTGAATTATGATCATTCACAAATGGTATTACTGCTACACCACTTGAGTTCAAGTGTCCCAAGGACCAAATCATATCACTTTGTATATGGACGAGCGACATTAGTGAAAGAGTATTAACATGATAACTCACATGTTATCCAATGATGTTCAACAACCTCAGCAGCCTCAAATTCAACTCACAAACAAGTCAAGGCCCTTGTCTGACTATCACAGTATGTGCCTGTTACATTTGTGGAATATGAAGTTGGTCCAGTCCACTTGCTGCGAGGCTTCATTGTAAAGTTGGGCAGATCAACAGGTGGCTAGGTCAGATGCGTCTCTGCAGAGTTGAAGATCAGCGGCTTTCATTCATCGAGCTTGTAGTTTAAAAATGGGACAGACATTTTTGTAATTATATCCATTTGAAATTGAGATCTCCTGCTATTTGAGCTTGAGCTCACACTAGGATATATCATATCCGCAAATTTTATCATTCAATGTCGTGAGTTGGCTTCACTGAATACTACATGTTGCTTTGAGTGCCTACTAATGGACTGGGGCCTGCCAGTGGTCTGTGGTATTCCTCCATATCCTGCAGGGAATAGTCGGTGGCTCTGCAATTATATACAGTTGTATCTCGGAATGAGTCGAGTCGCTGCGAGCCAGTCAGCTACTGCTGTCAAACAACATGTTGCGCGACAAGGTGTAAGCTTACTTTCGATATCAAATTCAAGGTCAAAAATCGCGAAGCGCCAGGGTATTACGTCATCGTTGAATATATATCGCCATGTTCGTAGTAGAAGAAAGCAAAAATGCATATTAATTACTGTATGGCTTCAAGCGATCGTAATGGGATCTTGGCTAACCTATGTAGACTTGGATCGAGCAGCGGGAGACAACTGCCCAAACTTGGCTTGTTGAGGCCCGAGCGTTGCCAAGCGGTGGGCCTGAAGCTAACCTGAAGTGTCTCAATATTCTAATATAGCCGAGTGGGGTCCACAAATCTTAAACCAGACTTCACTCAACTCAACAACACTCTGAGCCCATCACCACTATTTTCACATTCTTTCAACAGCATTCATGAAACTCACTGGCTTGAGACCTTATCTATCTTATGAATGGTTTGGCGTCTCGGCTTCCTTTGACCCGGCATGTGGGCTTGTAACATCCCCGTTCTTTTCTCCTCCGAGTCTCGGCGCACTTCGTCTGCTATTTGCTGTTTATTCGCTCGTTACAACAATCACCGTCCTCGTTTTCGAGTCTGTTCGTTTTCACGACAGTAGTAGGTAAGCAAACGCCAGACCTGGCGTTGTCCAACAAATGGTCCGATCCAGAACCTTACGACTGGTCATGCTACCCTAGTTTTTTTTCCTACTTCACTGATCTCAGTTACATCGGCCTTGTCGCGTACCTCTGGGCCTCTAGCATTCAAACCATAGTATTTGTTTCGCGGGGACAGAAGGCATACCCTTTGCAAAAGTGGTCACGGATTCTACAACTTTTGCACGTCCTCCTGTACACCACCATCACCATATTTCGTGAGTTTAATGTTTAGCTTCTCAGTCTAGTTCTGAAAAACGTCTCGCAGCAATCATCGTGACTGTTGTTTTTTGGACTCTACTCGCTTCTTCATCGACTTTTAGTACCCGGTACTCAGGTGTGGGCGGCGTATACTCATACCGGCTGCTGTTGCTCATGACAGGCCATTCCTAGCTTGGTCCAACATATCCCAACATACCATGAATAGTGGCTTCGCTCTATTTGAAATACTCCTGACGAATGCTGGTCCTAGTCCATGGAGCCACATCGTACCATGCTTTGTCCTTTTTGCGTGTTACCTCGGTGTTGCGTATATAACACATGCAACGCAAGGATTTTACAGTAAGTTTATTTTTACATGGATCACAACATCGTTAACGCCCACCGTTAGCTTACAGTTTCCTTGATCCATCAGTACAGCACGGACTTTTAGCCGCTTACATCGTTGGCATGGGTGTTGGTTACTGTATTCTCTTCACGATCGTGAAGGGTATCTGCACATTGCGATGCCGTTTGGTCTCGCCTTCCCGTTTGGACCCTCCTGAACAAGTACAATCTGAAGCTTTAGGAGAGTGGGAACACATTGATGTCGAACAGACGAAGGAGTCAACTGGATCTGAAGCTTAAGTATCAACACTCCCTTTGTTTATTGTTATCTTCATGGTTTAGACTGAATTGGTTTATTGACTGCTGGTAGTGGACTTCCCCTGGAACGTTATATCCGTCCTTATACTATAATGTTGATTATGTATCATTATACGATCCGTCTTCTTCCCCGCGGGGTTGGCTTTTGCACACGGATGCCCCGTTGTCCCTTCGGGAACTAGGTGCCGGCGGTACCGACTCACCTGCCAGAACTCGCCACGGGCTCGATTCGCTTAGTATGATCATCGACTTACAGATACGTACAATGACCGTTATTGGTATATTCTGGATGCTGACTATGCTGGGGTCTTCCTTTTGCCCACCACGGAAGGCATCCAACCAAGATTCCGTGTTCTCACTGATCAAATCATGGTCGCACGCATGCTTGACGTGTGACTTGCGAGCGTGAACTCACAGGTTCGAGTTATTTCAAAGCACTGCGACACTGATGACCACCCCCTCTTGAACGTGAAATTTAGGTTGGCCTTGATTCCTTGCGTCACGAGCATTAACTGATTAGAACGAAGAAAAGCCGATGATGAAGTATGGTCGCTCTCGGAGCGAAATATGACCCTCGTGATCTCATTGACCTGCTCGTGAGCGGACCGTTGTGGCGGCAAGTAAGTGTGCGCGGTCCCCGCTTCCAGGATTATTGCAATGACCCTGTGATACGAGTTCCGTTAATCGGATATTTTGCTCAATATAAAATGACCTCACTAAATCCACAAGTCAGTACTTCTGCTCAATGGCGTTCCTACAGGGTGTGAAGCTCGTGTTTGCATTATTGGCACTCGCCACCCCATCCTGGGCAGTTGGTGTCGCGCCTGGTCAGATCAAAAACTTTGTCACTTTTGGTGACTCCTACACCGATTCTTCGTACTACCCCACCGCTGACGGAGGCTATGCCTGGCCAACATGGGCGGCGATGTATGGTGACCTTAATCTCTATGGATTTGCTCGTTCCGGTGCAACATGCTCCAACCTGCTTACCTACAGACCCTTCCCTCCGATCATGGGTGCGTACTAAGCGCAAATGGATTGTGAATGTTGTCCTGATCACAGTGACCGCCTAGGTTGGCAAATCCCTGCTTACCTGAATGAGACGAATAATGGCACGCTGGAATTGAACCCGGACGAAACGATATACACCATCTGGATTGGAACCAATGATCTGGGTGTCAACGCGCTGCTTACCGGAAGCGATGCCCCCGCCACGTCAATTGTTGAGGTCAGGCAATGCGCCATCGACGTCCTGAAGACCTTGTACGAGAGCGGTGCTAGGAACTTCATCATGCAGAATGTGAGTGTGCGAACATTGGGCCACTGTGTCTCGAGCTCACCTCGCGCATACAGATCCTTCCCCTTGACCTGACAATCTTATACTCTAACTACTCGTACCCCAACACGTATTGGAACATGGAACGCAATACAACTGGATGGAACGTGTATATGACGGAGCTAGTGCGTGCAGGGAATGAAATCACATCCCTGATGCTCGACGCGCTTGTGCCCACGCTCCCTGATGCTCATATTGGTCAGTCAATATCACGTTCTGATTCGAGGAAGCAGCTGATACGTAGCAACACAGCATCTTTTGACTCCTACGGGCTTTTCACCGATATGTATAACAACCCTGAGAACTACTTTAATGGCACTGCGCCATACAACGTAACGGGCTGCATACATTCATGTGTGTACACCGTGGACAGCACAGCAGAACCGGCTTGTACAATCACCAATGGTACTGACGCAGACAGTTTCCTATGGTCAGTCCAAAGATCGGTCCCAAAAATAGCGACCTAGAGCTCACCTGTCACTTAGGTACGACGAACTTCACCCATCGCAGCAATCCGACAGAATCGTGGCTAGGGAGATAACCGCAGTGATGCAAGGAGAAGACAACCAGTGGACGACATGGTTAAGCTGAGCTAGTCACATTTGCAGAGTTTCGGGGGTAGTAGATAATGCCTTAGAACAACTGGGGATACCGGAGTGCTTTGATATTGCTTTTGGTTCTTCTCGGTCCGATTTATCATGAGCGATGTCAACTCTATGACCTATTCTTGATTCTTTAAAGTTTTGCGGGGTTCGGCATCACAGTGAGGCCCTTTAGGAATGCTAAATTGCCCCGAAGGCATCATCTGCTAGAACACGAGACTGGACCATATCAAGAAGCACTCATTGGCAGATAAAAAGAAGAGAGACAACCAAATATACCACAAAAACGCGAATTGCGAAGGTTCGTGGGTACGGTAACAAACAGTCCCGCTACATGGCTTTAAATGCTTCGGACTGGCTTGTGTACTCGCCGTTCATCCTCGTCCTGGGGGTAATAGCGCATCGCTTGCGTCGCCAGAATAGATCTCAGTCGCTACCACCTGGCCCACCACCTAAACCGTTGATAGGAAATTATCTTGACGTCCCCAAGGCGGAGCCATGGAAAACATTCTCTCAATGGAGAAAGCTATATGGTCTGTCCTAAAATACCGTACCTTTGGAGGTGTACTCAATAGTGCAAGCAGGCGACCTCGTATACGTGAAAGTTCTCGGGAACAATATTCTCATCCTGAACGACGAGGAAAGTATGCGCGAGCTTCTTGAGAAGAGATCGCAGAAGTATTCTGATCGACCATCGTTTGTGATGGCAAAATACATGGGGATTGAGAACGTGAGCACATGTAGCAGCGAGCTTTATGGCTGAAAACAAACCGAAATTGGACAGAATCTGTCGTTCGCTCCCTACGGTCCAGATTGGAGGCAAGGACGGAAGCTCATACATGGAACCGTCAACCGGGAAGGCGTCAAGAGGTATCACTCGCTGCAGGAGAATGTTACCGCCAGATTTTTGAGGGATTTAGTGGAATATCCCTCAGAAGTCATGAAGCATCTGCATATGTGAGACCAGCTGCGAATCATCCTCATGTTGTCCTCCTGACTTGGTATTACCAAGGGCCACGGCTCATATCATCGCGTCCATAACCTATGGGTTTTCTATCGACACCCCAAGCAATGTGGTGAGTGAAACTTTGGTCATCGGCTCCAATCTTTTTGAACCGAGACCCGCAGTACCTCGACGAATTTGCAGAAACGGAGCGAATCGTACTGAAAAGCGTGGTTCCAGGGGCCTATCTGGTTGATATGATTCCGCAATGTAAGATAGTTTTCATCCTGGCAGACAACTAAGCTGAAGGTGATGTAGTATGGTATCTGCCATCCTGGGTCCCATTTAACAGCATACGGCGAACAGCTGAGAGGGGGCGGCAGCGGGTGTCTGATATCGTGCATCGTCCGATAGAGCAGGTGGAACAGGATATGAAACAAGGAGCATCCCCGGCTTCATTTGTTTCGGATCATTTAAGGGAAAGCGGAAACGATGAAGTGATAAGGCAGCAGCTGCCTTGGGTAGCGTGGTCAATATATGAAGGTACGTTTTTACCCCATTGACCGAGAAGATGGATGACATGGTTATCTGACTACAAGCTGGAAATGACACGGTGAGTATTCCATAACTCCGTGATATGCATCCATCTGACCGTGCCAAAGACAAGTGGAACCATGCTGGTCTTCATGCATGCTATGGCGTGCTTCCCAGAGGTCCAGACCCGCATGCGTGAGGAGATACATAGAGTCGTAGGGACTGACCGCCTGCCATCTTTTGTTGACCGGGAACGGCTGCCATATATCAATGCGGCAATTAAGGAGGTGTACCGCTGGAACCCCAACACACCTTTGGGCGCACCAAGGAAATTACAAGATGCTGATGTCTACAGAGGTTTTTCAATCATGAGCGGCGAGGAACACTTCTTGACCTCTTGAGCAGGGTACTACATACCGAAAGACACCATTATTATGCCTAATGTCTGGTGAGTAGGAAAAACGTACCCACGAAATGGGCTTATCCTGTAATATAGGTTACTCAGCCGGGACCAGGACAGTGGCATAGATCCAGAAGCATTTTCTCCAGAACGCTTTCTTGATACTCACGTGGATAAAACGGCAATTGATCCTTACAGTTATGCATTTGGCTTTGGCAGGAGGTAAGTGTGCGTTATAACACCCAATGAAACCTGTTAACACCCGCGCCCAGGATGTGCCCAGGGCGCTTTTTAGCAGATAATTCTGTATTCATGCTTATAACCGGTATGGTGGCGACAGTGCGGATTTCGAAACCCAAGGATAGCTATGGCGTGGAAAAACCATTTAATCCTCCGTATATATCTGCAGGTCTGGTCAGGTGCGTCCCAACGAATAATAAACAGAAGGAGCACTCACGTGTTAGCCGATCAAGTTTTCCATATCCATTCGAAGTCGACATCGAGCCGGTATCTAACAAAGCAGTGGCGATCGTGAAAGGTAGAGCGACGGGTATTGATTAAACATTTGTGTATGTATGAGGAGCACCAAGGCTCTGATGCTGCAACGTACGAGACCAGTGCTGTTGATAATGTAGCAGCTTTCCCTAGGTATCGGTGTCACGGACTTACGACAATTCCTGATTTTGATCATTCACAGTTGCATATTCTGAGTCGCGATGTCCCAAAGATGTCGAGGAGCCGTATTACGAAATATCCCGCCATTCATCGAGCGGGCGGCACTTCTAGAAGTGCAGCAGATTATTTGTGCGCTAACCCAGCATCTTCTACTCGTGTCGAGTGGGGCACGACTCGACTCGGACCTGATGATACATCCCGAACCCAGTATATGCCGCGGAGCACGCGTGATTGGATTGAGTGAGGATATGGCAGGGGAGACCTCTCGAGTCCATGCTGTACAGGGCCTATGCTATCAGGGACCTCCAGGATGCTCCCTGCTGGTCTGATGTCCAGAGTGATGAAGTGCTTCCGTACAGGCCGAGAAGGGTTGAGAATGAGAAACTGCTAGCTGCGAGAGTTGAATGTTTCGAGAATCGCAGAGATGGAGCAGGTCGACATTATAGAGCTACGCAGGCAGTGAGATGAGACGAGCGAAAGTCAATTCAAGAAATGCAGCTATTGTAGACGCTTGAAACGCGTTCACTGAGACGAGAAGACCTGGTAAAGCGGAAGGTGCCGGGGATAGGGATAGCACCGTATCATGAGGTGTATCGCAGGATCGCATGGCGTTTTGAGGACAGGGACCAAAGTATTCCAGTCAGCTGAAGACGTACGCAAATGAATTCGTGACACGTTAAACTTCTTGGGACTTCTGTACATATTTTGATTAGCAGTACCACAGTCGTTGTGTGAGTACTGGATGAATGATTTCTGCGTTGATTGTAGGCTACGATGAGCGCGTGAACTTGTTTTGGTAGATTTCGCAAAGATTGAGTCGACAAAATACCCTGAATAGCGGTGCACCGTGCCAGCTGGTCGACATCACAAGACCAGATCTCGTACCATATCACCAAGGCTTGGTCTTTGAAAAAAGGATTCGGGAGGCCAAAATAAGCTGCTCAACTCCCATTTTCCAGGGTTTGCATGGAGTCAGTCACGCAGGCAATCCTGATAGCGAGAGTCGAAGGCTAGGCTAGAGTTGATCATCGTTTAGTGAACAATCAGTTGTTCGCTCATCTGATAGTGCTCGTGCAGGAAGTCAGGCTATCATATCCAGTGTGTACTGTTACAGTGTAGCCGACATTGAACGAGTTCTCCAATCTAGCTTCACATTTGCCACCTCAGCGCACTCCCCACTAAAAAACCTTGGTCGAGCGTCAGCGGATAACAAGAGTTAAACCAAATATCTCACAAACTCCAAGCCCACCCATGATCCTTTTGCCAACTATACTCCCCGGTGCACTGGGGCGGGCCATTCTCAGTGCATACATGCCAGTGGCAGCGAACGCGCCGCTTCCTATGACGCGACAAGTCATGCAGTCATTGTAAGATGAAGGCTGAGGGACGAGGGTGGAGCCAGAGTCAGGCGCTGCAGAATTGGTTGTGTTTGATTCGGACGCGTTCATGCCCCTCTAGTTGCGGAAGAAAAGTGAGTCCATTACAATATTTGGGTGTCACGGAAGGACCCCGAAAACAGGGGCCCTGGGTATCAAATAATTTATGATTTAGAAAAGAGCGTGTTACTACTAGTACATGCATGAAAGAGTGTACATCTTAGCCTTTAGACAACATCGTAAAGTCCTTTTAAGTGAAAAATGATTGATAGATATATATAACGAGGAGAGGTTTTACACACGACGAACACAAGCCGCCTTGAGTTGATGCAAACTAATATTGCCTGTATGCATAACCGAGCATCTCCGAAGGGCGTCTTTGCATCAATTCGGGGCACATGCAGCCCTCAGTCCACCCATTGGTCGTCCTCACGGGTTCGCTAAACATGGTAAAGTCATCCTCACTGTCCAGCGGGTCATAGAAGACTAACGACGGGTCTTGGCTGTGAGGGTGTGATTGGTAGGACGAAGCAGAGGGCTGGGACGATGGGGTCCTGTCTGAAGCGGAGGGGGTAGCAACACGACCGCCACCGCATCCGCTGCGCGGAATAGGAACATATCCATGTTTTGTTTTGCGATGGCGCGTCAGGGCAGAAGGATCGTGGGTCCTAAAGGTGCAATCATGAGGGCAACCATAGCGTTGCTCGCCGGTACTAAAATTGTTAATTAGATGGACTCGTTGACGGTAATGTACGAGCACGTACTGTCTGGCGGAGTGGATATCGAAACTTCTTTTTATCAGCGTCGCAAAGTCACATCCGGGAAAGGTGCAGGTGTACACGCTTGAGGCGGGCTCATGTGAGTGACCAGTCTAGCATATAGGTTAAACACGTACTTTTCTGCATGCCCAGCCTCGTGCCTCTTGAATTCCGTAAACTTGGCAAAAGTTTCGCCGCACTTAGCCTGAGAGCAAACATAGACCTACACATTTCCAGACTCAGTCTTAGTGCATAAAGTATGCTCGTGATTAGGCTTACCTTGGTAGGAGACATTTGAAAGTTGATTATAGAGGAATATGAGCAGAGGTGCTGCTTGATTCTGTCTTCGGTGAATGCCTGATTCTCCTTGGGGTGATGATGATACCAGGCAGGCATTCGGGCTGGACTATATACGATTCCCAGAGGTGGAAGTGGCATTGTGCTTTGCGGTGGACAGACGCTTGTGGGGTTCATACATAAACGCTTTGTTGGGGCTCTAGCCACGACAAAGCACGAATGCATTGTTAAAGCTTCCACATCCGCTCGAAGGCTTCATTATCCGTTAAACGCAATGCTACGAAGAGAATTCCATTAGCAAACACTGATCAATGGTAGACGTGACATATGTGGATGACTGTGGCCCCATCTTGGTGGACGATAAGGATTGAGCTCAGCCGCCCAGGGGAAAACTAGTACGTCGTGGATCCAGCATCGAGTGGACACCGGGGTCACGGATTATGCTAGAGATGCATCGATGGAGGTCAACCCGACGTATATGGTTGAGTAAAGAACTGACAATGACATCGAGTTTCAAGATGTCGAACTAGTTTCTTGACACTGACACCCTAGTTTTCGATGCCTTTGTCGTAGGGATCCGCCCGCAATTTGTGCAATAAGGTCTAAATATCTTGTGCAAAAATTATTATGGACATAACGATTTGTGCATTAGATATTTAGGCCGCCGTCATTGATGGTATTGAAGAATGTAGACGAGAACAGAACAGGCCGAATCGTTGACTTTAGCTTAAGAGTCGCACATGCACAGCCTTGCAAGTTTCACACGCAAAATAAATACCAAGTTTTAGGTTCGGGAACACTATAGCTCTCAACATTGCAAAATTACCAGCAAGCAGTCATTGTTCTGTAGACGTCAAGCAATAAATACTATTTCAATCCAAGTTATATTTGCCTCCGAGAATAACAAGATCCAAAACCGCACAACATCCGTATTCGAGCATCGATCACCCCACCCATGTAAAGCACAAGCACAACACGACAGGTACCTAAAACAACCCCGCCAGATCTGCAAACGGATCCTTCCCCTGCTGCGTCGGTGGCGTCGAAGTAGGTTGCGTCTGCCCCATCATCGCGCCCATACTCACCCTTGATCCCGGTGTGCTCATAGGAATACCCAAACCTCCATTTTGCACCGTGCTCATGCCTGTCGCTGGTGGCCTACTCATACCCAATCCAGGAGGACCCATTCCAAACGACGAGCTTGAATTCGGAGGGCTCGTACCTCCGTTATTACCCCCGAAATAACTGGGTGACGTTATCCGCGGTGGGGTAGGCGCGAGCATGATAGACCCGAACTGGGGCTGTGGCGATGGGGTATTCGGAACGGTTGATGAAGTAGAGGAAGAAGCGTTGTTCGTCAAGGAGGCGCTGAGTTGTGAGGCGAACATTGCGCTAGCACTTGATGGTCGGGCATAAGATTGGGGTTGTGGTGGCGAGGCAAATAATGAAGCTAGATCATCTACTGGTGCGACTTGTGATGATGAATGCGAGGTATCATCGAAATTAATGAGGGACCCTTCAGTTTGTGCGAGTTCAGCTGGGACGGCGGATATGCTGTAGTCGCCTTTCTTGAAGGCCTCGAAGCGGGTGACGACGTTGTTGATTCGGTCGTTGATTTGGAGGAAGGCGTCTGAGTAGCATATAAGAACTATGCCGGAGAATAAGGAACGGACGTACCTAACGACTCAGGGTCGTCTGTTTCTGCGTCCGAGACCCATTTCTGGAGCTTCGGACGGGCAGACTTCAATATCGATGCGACTTGCTGTTACAACGAGTGAGAAAATTATACAATTTTCCAAGTAGAATATCGACACACGTCATACGCATCTCCCGATGCGAACTTCTCCCCTTGTGTAGTATCGACGTTATCGAGCATCTCATTGAGTAGAATGACTTTACTCTCGAGCTTATTGAGCTCTGTCATGGCTTGAGAGCGGTAGTCGGGTTTTGCTTCCGGGTTCGCGCCAGCGAGGGACTTCATGAGTTCTTGCGCGGCTACCAGATCCCGCGGGGTACCTCTCCGGATAAGTTCCTGGAGTTTAGCAGATTGTGCTTCTCGATCTTCCGACTCAAGCTCGTCGGCAGATTTAATATTCTACACCCGTCATATGAACGCAGAGATAGACATGAGCCACAGACGAACTCACCATCGTCGGGGGCGCTTCCACGCGGCGGGGAATCTCCCTAAAGCGGTACCCTTTGAATGTAAGAAGCCGGTGCATATCCTTGATATTCCCCAAGTCCTCTTTCCAGCGGGAATCAGAGCAGATACCCTCCTTCCATCGATGAATGAGCTCTAGAATCCGTGACATGACTGGACCAGGGAAAGGAGGTGGGCGTTCAGGGAATCGACGAACGAGCTCGTTCAGGAATTCTTTGGTTGAAATCTGGAGGTGAAATGGGTAGCCGCACGATTGGACGACGGTATCGAGAAGCGCGAGTGCAAGGATGGCGATATGCGGGTTTCGGTGGTTTGATAAATGTGCTATGAGCATCGCTGCTTCGCGAGGGCTAATTCAATGTCAGAATTAGAGATTGCAAGAGCAGGATTAACAGACGTATTAGCTTTCTTGGTGTTGATTAATTCAGCGATCTCAAGGTGAATGGCGTAGTTGGGCTCATGGAGTGTCGGATCGCAGGCACTTTGTACGAGCATTTCCAGCTTTGATGCCCTGAACCACGGCGTACCATTCGACCCTCCCAGCATCATGCTCGGTGCTGCCTAGCCAGTATACAGTGGATGATATAGCAGACGTGGCAGTCACAGCTGCGCTCGCTGTCGGCGACTTGCCAAGAAATCCGTGGGAATATGTCAGCATGACCGCTTTCTTGAAGTTTCCACTCAAACTACCATGCCACATCAGTCGTCTATCTAGTTCTATAATGTTCCGTTGTTTTCTGCTGTTGTACCGACAGGGACTGTACTTGAAGTTCGATGCTCAGACCAACTGGTTTAGTTGAAACGACCGGAAAGCTCGCGACCGTGATACCAGGCGAATGTACAGATTCAGTGGGAACACCAATAACTTTCGAAAGCATGTTCTGGCGCTGAAAAGATACAACGGACTGCAGTGAGTTTTCATTGGAACTTTTGAAACTTGAATCATTGCTCGGGGTGCATTTACCTGTCTCCTAAAATTATGAGTCTTAGCCTACTGACAACGTCTCTCATCAGCCGACCCCCGAGCCTTGCTCCTATCCATGCTGTGCCATTGACACTGCTGGATGGACTGCGTGCGTAGAGCACCCCATAGCACGGAGTCTTCGTGCGGCACTGAGGAAGGAAACGGACGTGCTATCACGAGATCGCTGTTCATCTCCACACCTGGCCGAGGATACACCTGTCCTATTAATTGTTCGTGAGAGCACAGTAGAGCGCATACAGCTATATTTGACAAAGAACCTCATGTGCGAATGACGTCCACGCAGCTGTGAAATCTATATTGCTAAACCATACAAAAAGTCAGCCAATCATAACAATAACGCATAAACATTCTGCCGCTCTTCAGTACTCAATTATAATGTTTCACCACAATCCCCTCGATAACCTCCTCCTCAACACCACGTTCCACCCCCTTCTTAAGATCAGACCTCCCATACGCCGTCGTCCTTCCCTTTCTCCATGTCTCGCACAAAGGCGAATCCTCATCAAGACACTGACGCTCGATACCAACGCGCTTTAATACAGGACTTTCAGCACACGGCAACAAACGAACGTCGTTATCTGGCATCGCGAAGTAGTATGCACCCAGACGGTCGTAGGCGCGTTGGTCCGAGGGGGGCTGGATGACACGGTGGATCGTGGGCTTGTAGTATCCACCTGTGAAGAATGTCATCATGTCGCCTGTATTGATGACCTATGGCGGAATATCAGCTTCGCAGATATGGTAGTGTTTTACGGGCGTACCAAACCGTTATCAATGTGTCTGACCCATTTCCATTTCCCGTCGGGAGCCATAATTTGCAGCCCCCCGATAGGTTGACTCCATAGAATGGTGATGCTGCCAATGTCTGCGCGATTCAGGAGACGAGTGTGAAGTAAAAAAAAATGCATCAAGTGTACCTGTGTGTCCCTTCAACCAGACATTCTTTGATTTCTCTTCTTCGTCATTTGAGCGCCTATAGCTTGGCGAGAGTCCGTAAGTTAAGAAGCAGTTGGGAAGAAAGGGCCTTTACTATTTCATGAACCTGACTGAATATACTCAACAATCTAGGACTGGATACAGAAGAAGAAAGACCAACCAGAGGTTTCTCCCGTTCGGTCAAAGTTGTGTTTTTCCACCAAAGTTTCCTCGGGCAGTTCGAGGCTCAATGCAATTAAGCTATATGATAGCGCTCATGAGCTGAGACATCAACAAGGGACTTGCGACAGAACTGACCGAAGGATCGGGTGGAGAATATTGAAGTGATTATGGCGAGCAAAATCATCGAGTTCTGGAAGGAAGGAGCGCAAGACCGTGGGATGGGGACGCTTCGCGACATTGAGGTTTACTGTCGAAGCATAAAAAGCATCGATCACACGAGTATTTGTAATACGTACTTGCATAGTGCTCGATCTGATCGAGAATTTGATTATCCGTGTCGACTTTCTGAATGAGAGCAATCAGCTTCGAAAATGTTAACTCCCTTGTGGAATACGACGCACCCAGAATTGACGAGGTTTATAGCCTGCATAGTACCCAACTTTCTCGACATCGGCAGTGTATGTCTTCTTTTCATCTGGAGAGACGTCATTGAAAGGAACACCAGCTATGTCAAAGATCCTGTCACGCTACAACATTGATTCAGAGACCTTTGAACATGAGTGACGAGAACGAGGCGTACCTGAGCTTGGGTATAACCATGATTGATGGCGTAGAGAAAGCCATGGGTACGTAGTGCATCTCGAAGCTTCGGATAGAGCTGTGCGCGTCCTTCGGGTGTACGGGCTTTGGAAAGGTCGATGATGGGAAGGTCCGCAAATTCCACTAGACGGAGAGCCGTTAGACAAATGTATTGCATTGATCAGACACACTCTCACAGTCCTCCTTTGTTTCTGGAGGGGGGGTGTAGTGTGCACATTCCGGCAGAGTTAAACTGGGCATATCTTGGAGGAGAGTACACAAGACTGGTGAGGGGGGCTGCTAAGGCAGGTAGATAAGTACGGGTTTTCGAAGACAGGACGACTAGATAAGCGATACGAAATAGATGTGGCATCGTGACTTATGGTCATGGGTTGCATGAGAGTGCTTCGACGTATAGAGTCCATTTTTGTCCCGAACATCACCGGCATCCACTGAGGAGTCCAATGTAAGCAGGTTACGCCTCGGAACACGCTGAATAATCGACGACAGTACTACATGGAGGGAAAGCAACAGTTTATTTGTACAATTAAGGCTGAGTGAGTGGGGTGGTTAACGAGGAGGGGAGCAAGGCGCACGGACGTGATATCCGAGTCCAATAGACGGGAGCGAGAAGAGGAACGAGGTAAGCGGCCGTGATGAGTACTAGCACCGTGATGATTATGATGGTGATGATGCCTCGGAGGGAAGAGATAGGGAGGATCTAGATATCTCGGAATAGTGGCCAATCCGATTCCTGGATATTACTGGTCAGTTTCAAGTACTAGGGGAGCTGCAGCTGAGATTACTTACACTGAGGTCGGTGTCGAAGATTTACTGAATGAAATATAGACTGGTTACTGTGCCCAGAAGTGAAGGTCGACGATACTGCCACTGAATTGTTAATATTCGGAGGAAATATATAACTAGGGATCAGCGTTGCCGATTTTCACCTTGCAATTGCTTGTTCGAACAAATATTGAAATTTATGATTCATTAAACGTTCGGTACTCAGTACTTGTGATACAATATATAAACACTAGTACTGACATTTCCTGAATGTTTTCTTTTTTTGTATTTTCCCTTTGTGTTTGCACTCTCCTCTGCCTCTGGAGTCTGTATGTATTCTCTAGCAGGTCTGGCGGCGGCGGAGTATGATGTACGGCAGTCTTTACAGGACCTGCACGAGGACCCTTCAATGTCGACGTTGTGGAAAGTATGCACAACTGAGTCAGCAACGTCCCAATCAACTGACTTGAAGAGGCTTATGTGGTGCTACGGCGTAGGACACTGGTTTCCGCAGGTGCTATCGATAAAATATGTCCCTCTTTCGATCCTCAGCTCTGCATGTCTGCATGGATTATTTTAGCATCTGGCGGCGGGGGAGTGTGGTGAGTCGTAAGCTCTGCAGGATCTGCACGGGGCGTAAACGAGTGCTTCAAGGTGAAATGATATGTGAAGCAAGTTCTTTTGACGCTCGTCCAGTGAGATCCAATGAGAAGCCCAGCTTGACATTATCATCTTGGTACTTATTTTGCGTGTGAAACTCAAGGCTGTGCGACTCTTGAGCTTGAGCTTGAGTCAACGATTGAATCTGTTCTCGTCTACATTCTTCAATACCATCAATGACGGCGGCCTAGATATCTAATGCACAAATCATTATGTCCATAATAAGTTCTGCATAAGATATTTAGACCTTATTGCACAGATTGCGGGCGGGTCCCTACGACAAAAGTATCGAAAACCAGAATGTCGGTGTCAAGAAACTAGTTCGACATCTTGAAACTCGATGTCATTGTCAGTTCTTTACTCAACCATATACGTCGGGTTGACCTCCATCGATGCATCTCTAGCATAAACCGCGACACCGGTGTCCACTCGATGCTGGACCCATGACGTGCTAGTTGTCATCTGCGCGGCTGAGTCCACTTATCGTCCACCAAGATGGGACCACAGGCATCCATAATGATATGTTACGCCTGCCATTGATCAGTATTTGCTAATGGAATTTTCTTCGTAGCATTGCGTATAACGGATAATGAAGCCTTCGAGCGGGTGTGGAAGCTTTAACAATGCATTCGTGCTTTGTCGTGGCTCGCGTCCACTAGTCCACCAACAAAGCGTTGTGGTATGAACCCCACAAGCGTCTGTCCACCGCAAAGCACAATGCCACTTCCACCTCTGGGAATCGTATATAGTCCAGCCCGAATGCCTACCTGGTATCATCATCACCCCAAGGAGAATCAGGCATTCACCGAAGACAGAATCAAGCAGCACCTCTGCTCATATTCCTCTATAATCAACTTTCAAATGTCTCCTACCAAGGTGAGCCTAATCACGAGCATACTTTATGCACTAGGACTGAATCTGAAAATGTGCAGGTCTATGTTTGCTCTCAGGCCAAGTGCGGCGAAACTTTTACCAAGTTTACGGAATTCAAGAGACATGAGGCTAGGCATGCAGAAAAGTACGTGTTTATCCTACATGCTAGACTGGTCACTCACATGAGCCCGCATCCAGCGTGTACACCTGCACCTTTCCGGGATGTGACTTTGCGACGCTGATAAAAGAAGCTTCGATGTCCACTCCGCTAAACAGTATGTGCTCGTGCGTTATCATCAATGAGTTCATCTGATTACCAAATTTAGTACCGGCGAGCAACGCTATGGTTGCCCTCATGATTGCACCTTTAGGACCCACGATCCTTCTGCCCTGACGCGCCATCGCAAAACAAAACATGGATATGTTCCTCTTCCGCGCAGCGGACGCGGTGGTGGTCGTGTTGCTGCCCCCTCCGCATCAGACAGGACCCCATCGTCCCAGCCCTCTGCTTCGTCCTACCAATCACACCCTCATAGCCAAGACCCGTCGTTGGTCTTCTATGACCCGGTGGATAGTGAGGACGACTTTACCATGTTTAGCGAACCCGTGACGACGGCCAATGGGTGGACTGAGGGCTGCATGTGCCCCGAATTCATGCAAAGACGCCCTTCGGAGATGTTGGGTTATGCATATAGGCAATATTAGTTTGCATAAACTCAAGGTGGCTTGTGTTCGTCGGCAGTAAAACCCTCCCCTCGTTGTATACATCTATTATTTTTCACTTAAAAGCACTTTACGATGTCGTCTAAAGGCTTATACACTCTTTCATAAATGCACTAGTAATCATACGCTCTTTTCTAAATCATGATGTTCCTCAAACATACTATGGGCCCCTGCTTTCGGGGTCCTTCCGTGACTGTAAAGGACTTGCTTTCCTCCGCATTGCGCAACTAGAGCTCGGGCATGAACGCCCCTGAATCAAACACAACCAGCTCTGCAGCGCCTGACTCCGACTCTACCTTCGTCCCTCAGCTTTCATCTTACAATGACTGCGTGACTTGTCGCGTCATAGGAAGCGGCGCGTTCACTGCCACTGGCATCTACGCACTGAGAATGACCCGTCCCAGTGCACCGGGGAGTA
>JABBWI010000369.1:0-62934 GCA_016647755.1 Suillus subluteus
CTTTTGTCCACTCTTTACCACGTAACTTTCCAAGAATAGGGCGGTTTGCTTCGGAGAAGCCATTCCAGAGCATACTGCCGACTTTTCGTAACCAAGTTGCCCTTTCAATTGGAGTAGAATCCTTCAGCTCTCGATTTCCGCGGCCGACAATACGGAATCAAGTGTTGGTTAGCAAATTTCATCCGTCTTCCATCTGTTCATGCTTTAGCTGGCTGGCTTATGGTTTCTTAGTTTTTTGTCGGTGGATCTTTACTCGCGTATTCGATAGCCGCAAGTCAAACCGAAATCGACACCGAGTACTGGTCAAAACAGCTCGTATCTGTCTCTCACAGATGGACTCTGAGACCCCCAACTACTGAGGAGATGAGAAAGGCTCAATACCTAGAGTTGGCAAGGTGCGTTTCACTCTTTCCGAAGTCCTCCATGAAACATTTTATCTTCAGTATCTGCAAACGCAAGTAAATCAAATCAAAGATACGCTGGCGGAATGGCCTCTTGCATTGCGCAACCTCATTCTCTCCGTCTACGTTCAAGCTGCACAGTCATACCTTGATGCCCCCGAGGGCAGAAGATTGTGCTGGTTGATTTGCGGCGTCAACACGGCCATATATCTCGTGTGGAAGATACCACGACTCGCGCCGTTCATGACCCGATCTTTCACTCACCACCCGTTGTCAGGACGCTCATACACTCAGCTAACGAGCATGTTTAGTCATAAATCCTTCATCCACTTGTTGGCAAATTCAATGGCCCTAGCTAGCTTTGGTGCGCTAGTTAGCTTTTTAGAGGGTCATCCTAACTTCTTCCATTATAAGGCTCGGCCGCCACCGCACTATTTTACCCTGGAGCAACTAAAACATGGTGAACATCAACAAGACGCCACTGCTAAGTGGCATTTCCTTGCTTTCTTTATCTCCGGTAGGACGTTGTGTCAGTCTCCGCTGTTTGGTTTATTCATCTCTCGAAGCTGGACTGTTCTCTGGTTTGGTCAGCCATGTTGCTGCTTGCAAAGTTCTCTTCCCTCGCCTTGTCAACCAGTACACCACTTCTGCAGTCATAAAGAACTCCCCAGCGGCAGCTGCAATATCTAGCACAGCTGTAAAGACTGCAACTACTGCTCCGCGGGAGATTTTACCATCTTTAGGCGCGTCTGGGGCCATTTACGCAGCTGTGACAGTTAGCGCATTAGCCTTCCCAGACGCCCAAGTCAGCCTCATTTTCCCTCCTTTCGTTTCGATACCGATTCAGGCAGGAGTTGGTGGTCTCGTCATACTTGACGTGATCGGCATCGTACGCGGCTGGAGGTGGGTACACGTACATATGTGCATGAGAACATCCCTAACATTGTTGGTAATGCCTTTCAGGATGTTTGATCATTATGCTCATCTTGGTGGTGCGGCGTTTGGTGCATTATATTACATGTATGGACCACAGTGGTGGGCTTTCATGAGGGGCGGGTATCAACAACTCCACTCTCCCGCATCTTAGACGGTAACATGTCCTAGGATCATTCTTATAAACCACGCTCAGCCATTTTTGACACTCAACAACGCTTGATGATCACTATTGTACAATGGCAGGTAACAACGTTTCTTGGGGAACATTTTTTACGGCGTGATCACTTATGCAATAGTGATCTTCTTGGGCTCTTGATCCTTTCCAACTTTCGGGAAAGTGATCTTCAGGACTCCATTTTCCATCTTTGCCTGGACCTCCTCAGGCTGCGGGTGACGTGAGCTTCGACCCACGAAGGTAGTAAGCTGAACACACCTTTGTCCCCACAGGTAGTTGCAAGGTGCGAGAGAATTTTTCCGTATGTGCGCTCACGCACAGCGTAATCTCCTTCTTGGCGCTGATCCTCCGCACCCGTTTCCCCTGAGATGGTGAGGCGGTTCTGCTGCACGTCAAGTTTGATATCTTCCGCCTTCATGCCAGGGAAATCAAAGAAAGCCGTGACTTCATTACTATCTTTGCTCTCAACCAAATCCATCCTAGTCAAAGTTAGCAATGCAATGATGCCCCTTTTTATGCGCATACTTTGGGCGGAATGTCCCGACGCGAGACCCGCTTTTCGGTAGCTCGGCTGACATCAGAGGGACGGAACCGAGCACTGAAAGCGTCGTCGAAGAGGCGCTCGAACTCGGTGAATGGGTCGTAGTGGAAGTGAACAAGGGACATGATTATGAATATGTATGTGCTCGATTTAAGTGTGCAGTGATGGGCGTTCTGACGAAGGGGTTTTCCCTCCTGACGGTCATTTATGTTTCTCCAGAACCCCTATCACAGCTCCTTTCGCAGAAGAGTCATACTTTCCGTGTCGGGTTGGTCAATCGGCGGGCTTGCTTCGACCGGATATCCTGATAAGGCCGCCTGTCTGCATAGTATCAAAATCCGAAGAGGAGCAAGCTCGATTTTGTCTGAATTCAGGTGTTTTGAATTCAAATTGAAGATTGAAAAGGTAACGACTGATCGACAGTCGATGACCTCACATCATCGGGCCCCCTTGATCTGTGAGCCGCTTTGTCATTTTCGCGGTCTTTGGGTGACAGGAGTGATTCGTCAGCAGCCTTAGGATTCAATAAGGACAAATACTTAGAACATTGAGTTCCATGGAAAGCGCGCTCTGTCACCACCCGTGACATGGGCTAAAAATGGTAGTCACAAGTTGAGGACTCCGTACACCTTTAAAGATATTAATGCGATCGACAACCTGGAGGTTCCATAGTATAGTGCGGCTGTCCGACTTTTTGTCCTGCAGTTACAGTGTCATATCGTGACGGCGCCGACGCCAGCCCCCGACTCATTCCTGGCATGTTTTGTGTCCCTCGAATTAACGCAAACTAGTCTTTTATTTCATTTTTGGTAAATGATCACTAATCCCATGTGATTCAACACTATCAATGCATGATGTTTTTCGACTCGTAACCGGATGAGTCTATCTTGACCAGTCTTGCTAGACAAACAATCTTTTCCTTTTACCGCGCCTTGAACATTCACTCATGGATGGATTTTTCAAGGCCTATCTTGAGTAGTCATAGCTGACCATCTGGCACCAGAACAGATGCTCTCTTGTGGTGCGGATTCGAAACCTGTCGACATGGACAGTTCTTCGGAGGTTCGTCTACAGTTGGCCAGCAAGCATCCTGGCCCGAGTGGTTAACACAACAGAATCAAAATCTGTTTCTCTTGTACTTCGCAGGTTCGAAACCTGCCTAGCAACAGGGTTTTTTTCTATCGGAACACGCGTTGAAGATTCACTCATGGACAGTTCCTCGGAAGTGCATCTCAACTTCGTCCTCGCCAAAGTGGTTACCACATCGAAATCAAAATCCGTTTCTCTTGGACTACGCAGGTTCGAAACCTGCCGAACAACAGGGTTTTTTTTTCTATCGGAACACGCCCGATTCCTCGGAGCAACTTTGCCCTGACAGAAGTGGTCACTGCAACATAATCAAAATCTGTCTCTTGCACTGACACTACCAATGCAGGTTCAAAACCTGCCAATGAGTGGTTTTCCATCCGAACACGCCTTGACGATTCACTGATGAACAGTTCCTCAGAGGCTCATCTCAACTTCGCCCTGCCCCAAGTGGTTACTGCAACGGAATTGAAATCTGTCTCTTGGACTGACACTACGAGTGCAGGTTCAAAACCTGCCAATGAGTTTTTTTTTCTATCCGAACACGCCTTGAAGATTCACTATGGACAGGTCCTCAGAGGTTCAACTTAACTTTGCCTTGGACAAAGTGGTTACTATCACAAAATCGAAATCTGTCTCTTGGACTGTACCAGTGCAGGTTCAAACCTGCCGACGAGGTTTTTTCTCTCAGAACACGCCTTGAAGATTCAGTGATGGACATTTCCTCGCAGGTTCATTTCAACTCCGCCTGGCCAAAGTGGTTACTACAACACAATCGAAATATGTTCGTTTCGCAATTTGCGCAAGCTCGAAACCTGCGGACGACAAGGTTTTTTTCTATCGGAACACACTTTGACATTCACTCATGGATGGATTCCTCATCTTAACTGGTCTTAACCAAGTGATTACCACAACAGAATCAAAGTCTGTTTCTCTTGCAGTCGGTTCGAAACCTGCTGACAACAATTTTGCAGTGTATAGATCCTCAGAGCTCCGTCTTAACTAGGCCCAGTCATTGCCAAGTTGCGCCGAAACCTCCTTTTTATGTGATAGTCTGTCCATGAAATAGAATTCACCTTCACGCCTCGTGCGGATCGTCTCAGAAAATAAGGTATATCCCTGAGAGTGTACGTGCCAACCTAGATTCTCGACGGACTAACCAAAACTGTCGGGATTCACCACCAAATGAAACATTGATGGAGCTGGTGGCCAGAAGAATGCATGCAAGCTAAGGACAGAGTGAGTCTGACGGTCAGGCGGATGGCAGATGGTGTAACCTCCCCAGCCTCGCTGAAGTCTCATCGATGAACACTCCTTCGGTCGTTGGCTCTTCCAAAGCGACCGAGGATGATTCGGAAGCTGTAGATGGGAGAATTGAAAGTGGCAGACCGAGCCATATCATTCTGATATGTGTAGTTTGCGTGCGCTCCTGTTTTGTGTTGATGCGGGGCGGAACATACTTTCGATTGCCGCAGCAAGACCCGGGCCGACGTAAGGCAAGAAAGCCCCTCAAGAAAACAAGCATTAGTAAGGAAATTGGAACAGGGGCGAGACAACAGGACAACTGCAATTCAGTCTGGTCTGTCTCGGAGAGTTTGGCACGCGAGGAATTCGAGATAGCGCGCGCGCGTTTGCTCGACTGAGCAAAAGGCTTATGGAAAAGTTCAGCAGCAGAGTTACGTCTCGGAGCCACCAAACGCTTATGTAAAGATGAAGAGCAAGTCACCACAATATTAATATTCGGTACATAGATGGTCACGCAGGAGGTCACGCACATACTAGTAGCAGTAGTGGCGATTATCAGCGCTCTGAGCGTGTCACAGCGAGTGAGCGCGAGTCATCATAGGAAAATCATCAATCAAATGATGGAGACTCGAAGCAGATCTACAGTACTGTATGGGTTGAACAATGTTCCAAAATTTGCTCAAAACGGAACCAAATTTGCTGACTCGGATGACTGGAAGGTGCACGAAGTCCTTTTACTTATTACGGACGCGTGACACTGACTAAGGGAGCGCGGCTGTCTGGCTTTCCATAGTTTCTTTTTGGTACAAAACAGGGAAAAGAAAGAGGGTACGCGGTGAGCGGTCTCCTACTACGGCACGGGGAGTAGCCACGTCTCAGGTCCAACTGTAAGTAGAACAGCGTCATTGATGACGCTAAGTAAGGCGGGCTGTAGTTCTAGTAGATCATCGAAGACGATTTGCATTTGTGGTAACACGTGGTGATATTCTAGGAGTATCTTACAACACTCCTAGAGTACCACCACATGTTGCGGTCGCAAATCAACAGGACTTACATTCTCAAGGTTGGTCCGCAAAGTGTGTACTGCTCCCGAAGACGGCTCGATTAACGCCAAAAACGATTCAACTCCAGATGCCGACAGAGCAGCTGGCGGTAGCCGGCGTTGATTTCCTAAGTAAATAATATGATGAATGTTTCTACGATAAATTTGAAGCGAAGGTATGTACCATAGTTTCTGAGAAGATTGGAAAGTCCAAACCAGGACCACGATCGTGATCCGAATCTCTTGGTTGTCGTCGTCAGCCGGCCCTGGGAGAGTACTAGCCTAGTACTCTACCAGGGCCAGCTGATGACGACCGCAGTCTCTGTTGCAGCTAGTACTACTACCTGCAACAGAGACTGCGGTCAATCTTGCCCAGAGTCCAACCGTCTTCAATGCACTGGCAAGGAATCCCGGTGCGTTGGGTGTCGAATCGGTAGAGGAATAAACTGCCACAATTTCTGTAGGAAATTTACGACAACCTTGGTCCGCTCAAGTCAGTTGTCATAAATTTCCCAAAGTGTACCAAGTGCATTGGGTGCCGAATCGGAGAAGGGATGGCTTGCCACACTCCCCGTAGGGCGTTTTGACTGTCGACTTGAGCGTACCAAGGGCCCGTCAGACATGGTCGAAGCTAGTTTGCGTCGTGATTCGTGAAGTAGTATAACACAGCGTTCGAGTTACTAGTGTACGCCAAGTGACAACTGACCGTTAGCACTTGTCTATATGTAAGTAGGCGTGATTCTAGAACTCACCTCGGTTGTGATGGAACAGACTGAGAAGAGAAGACCAAGCAGGCCAAACTAAATACTACATCGCCTTCGTATGTTAGCGTTAAGATGAAGCAAGAGAAAGAGATTGACGTGTTGGGGAAAGGGACAAGATCAATCTTCGAGAGAGATGACCGAGATAGAGATTTTATAGAGGGTAGCGCGAATGAATATCTGAAATGGCAGTGAATGAGAATTCTAAGAGAGAATAAACAAATTTTGGTGTACTCAAGCGATGAGCTAGAGGATTTGGTTTTTGTGTGGGAAGGGCTGGTGTTGATGCCATTGACCGAGACAGATTTTTTCTCGGTGTCTATGAAACTCGGAGCTCCGTGTCTGTGAAGCTCGCAGTACCCGAAGGCGCGTGCACCGAGGCAAAAATCTACACGGATCGAGAAGAGAAAGACAGCCCTTCGGAGCACTAACTGTTTTAGTATCGGGAGCAGACGTTGGGTCTGAAGTAGAAAGCAATACCAAACCAAAAAGCACTAAAGTATGAAAATATTTGGGAGGTGGGCGGGTGAGCTAAAATGCAAGGCGTCGCACAAATGGGAAGGACGAAGAAGAAGAAAGAGGACACAAAATCTTCGAAGCGGAGGACTATTTGAGTACGCGCGCACAGACCAGTCCCATTCTCGTTGCGAAGAACGGGAATGCGAATCTCCACATGAACGCTCTTTTCACGTGCGTCAACGTTCGCAGGGCGGCGGCGCAGGCTCACGATCCGCCCGGAACGCGGCCATGGCACGGAAAAACCCACTACTGCCGTAATGAATACTATTACTAGATTTCCCAATCAAGTACACCTATGCTATGCATTCTCATTTCGCAGCTCTCCTAGAGCTTTCAGAACTATTTATGTAAATTCCTCGGGAAATCGGGTGAGGTTGTCATTTCATTCTTTTACCACGTCGGATATGAATCAATAGTGTGCTCAGAACTCGAGTGTGTAAGGACTGGATGTCCTTTACGCACCGACCGCTCTCCAAAAACAAGATGTACGAACTAGATGTTCGGAGTCTTCCGCGTGAGTCACTGATGCGAAGAGTGTTACTCATCGCATCCGAGTCACGCGGATACATTCTCTTCTTTGTCATTTTACCTTTCAGTACCTTTCTTCCTCCTCATATCACACCACTTCTGTTCCTACAGTCGAGTATTTTCACTTCGCTATCGAGCATTTTCACGCTGCATCCGGCTGAATCCAAGTATTCGAAACGTATATATAGCGCCCATGTACTCTGATACCTACAGCGAAATCTATAGTCAGAACCCCGCTCCAAGTACGACCTAAAGCCTTTAAGAAAGCATCGGTTCAAAGTGTTTCCACCACGTTTCGATCACCTCTCCTCCTGTTTAGTTCTTGCTTCGTTTTGTTCACAATTCCCTATCGAACTCACACCCAGCCTTACAAGTGTCAATGAGAACACGAGGTGTGGGTCAACTCTAATTATCTGCAGAAAGAACAAGGCAAAGTTTGTTTATGTAGACGCGTTCAATGGCGTCCAAAAAATCTTTGGCTGGCGTTCTTAGTCAACTCCTGTATTCCTGCGCCAACCATCCCGCCGACCATTTTTGAGGTACTAGCGGCCCCCACTAGACTCTCGACGCTCTTGGCAAACAAGTCCCATCCGCTTGCGTTTTGCAACCGAGAGCTCGCTCCAGCATTCATCATCAACGCGGCTTTCACTGAATCAAGCTCGTTAACCACTTCAAGCCCCACAGACCGGGCCCACACCACCGGCTGTGCTGTAGAAGAATAGACCTTGTGCATCTTGTCGATTGCTGACATCACCTTGTGGTTTTCAAAATAGCGTTCCCGCGCATAGGGAATCAGAGCTGTATACGAGCCTGAGGAGATGATTGAAGGGTACTCTTCTCGATGAGCAAAGGTGTGTCTCACCGATGTCTCCGCCATGCGTCAAAGCTTGTATGATGCACCTCGATAGAGCGTCGACGTCTCCCAGGCCCAGGTTTAGACCTTGTCCTGCTAGCGGATGGACGGTGTGTGCAGCATCTCCCACTAATACCGTGCGGCTTCCTGCACCCTCTCCAAGATAGGATTCAGCATGGTTGTAACGCAGCGGAAAACTTGCTACCGTGCCCTGCTGGATTGAAATCACGAGGGGAGGAAGCGCATCCGCATCGTCCGGGGGAATACCACCATCCGAAATCATTGACGTAGCGGATGCGTATGCAGAGTGGCTTGAAATGCCATCCGAGCGTTCTCTGAACGCGATTTCTTCCTTGATCTCCTCGCTGGAATGAGCGCCTTCGAGAAGTCGTCTGTAGATGTACTGCAAAGACGGCTCGGGAAGGCGGAAAGCGGCATTTATTAATTGCCCCAGAACTTCCGAAGACGATTTGTTCAGCGCTGCTGCCAGGTGAGGTTTGGTCGACCATACAAGCGAAGATGTGCAAGGGGAGAGCGGCAGGAATGCAATCGGACCCGTCGGGAGGAATCTTTGGTAAGCCGTGTTGTTGGGTGCTTGGAATGGGCCTCGCGGCGCATGATTTAGCGTCGCGACGACAGCTTGCGTATCATATGACCATCCGTATGATGAGATCCCAGCGAACGACCTTACTGGGGAGTTGAACCCGTCGGCGCCGACTAGCAGTCTTGCGCGTAGGGTGGCACCATTAGAAAGATGCACGAGGGGCCAGTCGTTGCGGTCACCTGCTTCGCGTTTTATCGATTCGACTTTGACGCTTTGAATTACCTGGACACTCGGGGTATCCGAAAGCTTTCTTAGCAATGCGCGTTGGAGGTTCAAATTTTCTGTCATTCGAGCCATTTCGCTCGACTCCGGCATTTCAGACGCGTCAAAGGTGATGCGAGCACCGGAAATGCCATCCCACACCTAATGAGACAATTGAGCACTGAAGGTCGATGTCACCCTACAGAGACGGCACCTGCATCTGGTGAATAGGATTCGTGCGTGCATGTTCGACATAGCCCAGACGCCAATCCCTGATAACAGTTAGCTATGACATTGAGCGCCTTCACAAGGTACACGCACTGTTCAAGAAATGTTGAGACGTGTTTGTGATGGAACTGACGCGGTTTGAGTACGCACTGGGCGGCATGTCCCAATCCTGTATTTTGGACAAGTCCCCCCCTTCTATTAGCGTAATCTTGAGTGAATTCTTGGCAGTAGGGTTCGAGGCTGCGCATAATGCTCGAATAAGAGTGAGACGTGGGCCAAAAAAACGACGCACCAAGGGCAGCTGCCAAAGCCAATCCTGCTGGCCCCCCTCCTACTATCACAATGTCATTATCTCTCGCATGTTCAGAACTGAAGGATCTGAGAAACAGCCTCCGTCGACATCCTAGACGCGCTGATGACCTTGACGTTGCAAAGAAGGCCATGAAATAAATTGTAAGTTTATGAGATTGAATGTGTGACCTGTCCAAGAAAGCTTGACAAGCGCCTATTATGTACAATGTTACGCTCAGGCTACTCATAGACCTTCGTGTTGACATTCGTCACATTTCTGCGGTTACTTTCGCTTATTCCTCGATTCAATCATTCACTCATAAGACTCATTTTCTGGTAACAGTGATATTTGAATATTGGAGGCCAGCCCGTAGCTCCCATGGCTGCCCCGCAGGTATCTGCTGCGCAAGCTATCGGCGAGTACCTCCAGTCTCCTGATGATCTCTTGAAAATCTCAGCATTCCGGAAGAAATTGGAGAAAGAGAAGGCCTCCATTGATGCCAGACTCAAAAGTGGTGTCAAGGAGCAGCTTGATGCAACTCGGGAAGGGCTCACGAAATTGCTTGGGACGCGAAACAACGTTCAGGTCATAAAGGAGGAGATGCAGACTGTGGACAGGATGTGCTCTGACCCTCAAAATGTCGTGTCAACATTCGACCAGATCAGCAGGGTGCGTTATCTATTATTCACATATTCCGCCAGCTTGAGGTTGTACAGGTGTCGATGGTGCACAGGAATTTCGAGCAGACGGAGGAGATGGTCAACAATCTACTGGAGATCAACTCGAAGCTTGACGTACTAGAGGAATTATTGGAAGCGGAGAGCAGAACCATCATTGGGCCCGCTCCTAATCTCCTTCCAATCCACTTTCACATCAACCGTCTGGAGGCATTCCGGAATCAGACCATGCATCAAGCAAAGAAAGCTTCTGCCAATTCGCGCCACAAACTTGCGCGTATGTTTGAGCGGTTAAACAAGCTCATTGAAGATTTCGAGGCATACATCATGGAGTTAGCCCGCAACGTGCTGCCACTTGTTCGTGCAGGGTATCCGGAAGTTGTGGTCAAGCTCATAAAGATCGCGGAGCTTGAGGCACGGGAAGACGAAAAGGTATGACACACTACATCATCACCCAGAACGAAGTTGATATGGTGTAAGGCCATTGCTATTAGGCTCGTCAAAAAAGCTGCCAAGATGGACGCAGCATCTAAATTCAAGTCCATGCAGGCAAATGCACGTATAATCAAGCACTACCGCTCTAAAGCTACCAAAGCCATATCTGACTCCATCAAGGCCAATTTTGACGACGCATATACGCGGCATCAGCACGACCCTGGCGCCTTTCTTGGTGGCCTTTCTTGGATATACCAAGACCTCATCCGGATCGAAAGCGACGTGGTGCCATGCTTCCCACCGAGCTACGAGATACATGCGTTCTATATCAAAGAGTACCATCGTACTCTAAATGCGACCCTTCAGCGCATCATTGAATCGGAGCCCGATGCGAGCATCATGCTCGACCTTCATGCCTGGATCAAGGAGTACAAGAAGAGCATGAAAGAGTTGAATATAGCTCCGGAAGCTTCTTGATCCACCGCTGCTCGGCGGCGAGGAGCAGAACCTCATCGAGGACTACCTGAATTTGATTGTCAAGAAGCTCGATGAATGGTCTGCGAACCTAATGAAGACGGAGATTCAGGAGTTCACTACGCGTTCGGATCCACCTGAGGTGGACAGCGACGGACTCTATGGCACGCAGGGCGCGGTTATCCTGTTCCAGATGGTGAACCAACAGATCGACGCGGCGACAGAAAGTGGTCAAGGAGCTATCCTTGCTCGTGTGGTGGGTGAGGTGAATCGAGTTATGAGGAGCATACAGGATCAATGGACCAAAGTCGTTGAGGCAGAGCTGAAGAAGCAGACGGAGAAACCGGAGGAGGTCGTCGGGGGTCTGGCAGAGTATTGCATTGCACTTGCCAACGACCAAATCAAGTCCGCCGACAACACCGAGGCGCTTTTGGGACGACTCGAACCCCTTGTATCAGAGAAGTACCGAACGCCCATTAGTGAGAAGCTCAATGACGCCATTGATGGAAACTTGGATGTTGCGAAGAAATGCATTCAGACGTTTATTGATATTATCCTCAACGACTTGAAGCCCGCGACCAAGCAACTTTTCCAGCCAACTTGGTACGACGGTGTCATGGAACAGGTCGTGCTTACGATGCGGGATTACATGGCCGATCAATCTTATATCAACCCATCGCTCCTCGAGCTTCTTGTCGAGTATCTGCTTGACGCCTTCTTGGTTACTTACCTTACTGCACTCGCCAACTGCCCGAAATTACGCATACCAGCAGCAACGGAGCGCATCAAAGAGGACATCAGTACTGTGTTCTCCTTCTTCAGCGGGTTCAAACCCGCCAAAGAACTCGAACCATACTTCGAGGTGGTGGACCTGATTTTAGCGATGTTGGAAGCGTCTAAAAGCATAGTTTTCCTGTCGTTTTGGGCCTTTGCGAAAGTGCACGGGCCATGTATACCGTTCGTGGAAGGACTGATGAAAGTTCGAGGAGATTTCGATCGTTCTGCTGTCAGCGAAGTAATGGATAGCATCAAGCGCAAAGTAAAAGATGAAGGCCTAACTGATCGTAAGTCCTTCTGTAAACTGTGCTAATCACAGTGGTGCTTATTCTTCCGCTTCAGCTCCGGAACCGACGATCATGAAGAAGATAACGGTTCAAAGCACACTATCACGTTTCTTGCGGACATAATCTGACCTACATTGTTATTTATTTCCTTTCGGTTACCCTGTCCATCGCACTGTACTGTACTCGCATGATATCCGCCATATTGGAATACAAAGTATTGTTTCATTGTGGCTTTGAGCCTTACGTCGTCTATATAAACCTGATCGATCGATCTATATAGTATTCAGTCAGTCTTGGTCCTATCTGCAGCCGGGTTGGAGCGATCAGGCAGGACTTGCAGCTACTTCATCTATTTTCTTAAACTGCCACGGGAACCTAGAAGGGATAGAGGAAAGGACGGAGATCAAATCCTGTGCGACTAATGTCAGTCCGGGCAACTTGTGATATTAAGTTTTGAGCACAACATACTGTTGTCATCTGGGCTGTAGGATTCCTACGACAAAGTCAGCCTTATATCAGCTTGTGAAGACGAATATACCCACAGCATGGTACGACGGTGTCAGAGTTGTCATCTTATGACGGTTGCGCGCATATTCAAAGAAGAAATGCTTGACTTTCTCTGCGATCTAGAAGGCGTAATCAGCGGATTACACTTGACCTTGAACGATGACATACTTGAATGGGAGACAGGAATGAGCCCCACTCGTGCACCAGCTTCGTGAACATGCCGTATGGTCCACATTTCTCCACTTTGCGGAAACGACCAAAGACCGACAGTTCATCATATGTCATGCCCATGTCCGCCTGTCGAGTGATCAGCACCATTGAGAGAACACTTTCGAGAGAATCTTCACCTCATCTGCTTGGACATATGTCTCTGAAATTGGCTCTAGCTCGGCGGTCGGTATGGCGCTCAAAAAACTGCAGGACATCAGGAAAGAGTGTCAATCCTAATTAACCCAGCTGTACTAACTCGTTCAAGATGGGAATTTCAAACGCATCCCGAGCGTAGGCAATGAACTTCTTGAGGTCGGTTTTACTGATGCCGCCAATAGGATTGATATCAGCTGGCATTAATGTTAGTTCATCCAGCATTTCTTTCGAGATAGGCTGACCTGATGAACAATCGTATTTCGTCAGATACCCGCGGAGACTGAATCCTAAGTCAGTCGATTGTCATCACTTTGGCCAGTTAACATACCTTTCATCGACGTTCGCACTGCCGAGGACGAGGAGCGCACCCTGTCTGCCTCGCACCCAAGGAAGTAGCTGAGCGAAGAGATAAGCAAGGAGCATCCGCAACCGTGCCTGGCAGTAGTCATCAGTGACCGTGTAGATTCCGATTCACGGCACTTACCTTGGATGTTTTGCAGTGCCAAATTCTCCGCACCCGATCCACCATGGGCTCTGAACTGAGGTCGCATACCAGTAACGAACGCGAACAGGTTACGGACGGAGGTGACAAGAGTGTCCATGTTCAGGTCTACATGGTAGCTAGATTCATTTTCAGTCGAGCGTTTCCAGGAATGTAGTGGACGCATACCTTCCGATCGCTTCTGAGAGGTCCTTGGCCCTCTTTCTCGTTTCTGCGCTAGAGTTCTCGGTGCCCATGTAACACGTGTGGAAGATCTTGTTGCAGAACTCGTGCGGATCCAAAGGAATATAAACCGAGTCTTCCGGCTCTCCGACCATTCGTCTTGCATCAGCAATGACTTGCTTGTCTGATTAAAGTGATCATGTTGGCCAAAACACCAAATCTAGCAGATGAATGACAGTACCTCCCTTGCGTGCAGCCTCAACCACGAGGCGGCACATGGAATATACTATCACAGCTGTGGCACAGGAATCGATACCTCCGCTGAGAGGGACAAAGTATCCCTGTGTGCGGGAGCGCCTGAGGTAGTCCCAGAGCCAGCAAGCTGGACCAAGTCTGTGGAGAGCATCAACATCAGCATTTGCTCATGAGTAGTAGGCCTACGCTATCTCTTCCTCTGGAGTATGAAACCTTGCTCCAGAAAGCTTGGCCTGGATACCCAGGGTCATCGCCCCATCTATATCGCCAAACTTTCCACTTGAAAGCGCAAACGGCACTTCAATCCGATGAAACACCTCAGAACTGGCAGCCTGGAGCCCGCGGCTACGGGATGTGCGATGTGAGCGCACGTCCTCGATGTCGATCGTAGCTGTGACGACTTCAACATCATTCAAGGAGAACTGAGAACCTTGGGCGACAATGTGGCCATTCATGGCGATCATGGCACAACCATCATAATACAGCCGATCGCCGTCGCAGCCTTGTTGGTTTGCATAAAGATAGACGCCACCAAGCTGGAAGACTAGTTAGCTGGTAGAATCCATACTAAGGTATGTCTGTTACCTTGAGCGTCGCTTCCTTGATTAGCTCAACGCGGGTGTAAAGTTTTCGTAACTCATGGTGGCTCCCACTGGAATTAGTGAATATTTCGACGCCGTCGAGTCCCATTAAAATATGCGGACTTGAAGGAGAGTGTGAATGGGCGTGCTCAGGTAAGATAAGACACCTACCTTGCTGGCGTGAAGAGTTCTTCACAGAGCTCGACACCTATGCAGGTGTCCACCGTGCTTATAACACAGTCTCCAAAAGGTACCTTGACCTGGAAAGGAAGAGTTGCACATGACTGAGGTTGAAGGAAATCAATTACAAACCTGGTTCGTGACGGTTTGAATAATCCTTGGGAGGAAATGATCTTCCCATTGTCGATGCTTCATCCAAGGAGTAAAGTACCGCATTTCGCGGTAGTTGCCATCGTTGGCGAGCCACATCTTAGGGCGAATAAGCAGGACCTGCCTGTCGTGTACAATGACACGGCAGTTGTAAATCACATTCTTGTGTACCACGGGCCTATGATATTTTGAATGAAGTCTATAGAATAGGCAGATGATGGTTTCAACGTACATTCCAATATCACAGACAATTCCCATGGTATCGTCGCTGGACAATATCTTGGCCAGTACCTCCCAGGAATGGAGGATGGTGTCCCCTGTGCTAGGTTATTAGGGGTGTCACGTGTATATGTATGTTGGTACCTTCAAGGAAATGGTCGTAGCAACCATATCCGCTGTGTTGTGGAGGATATTAATTACATGCGCTATCACAGTGGATGAGTACTGACGGAATTTCCAGCTCTGGTCCGACTCTCAGGGTAGCACCGCGCTCCTTTGCGATCGCGATGCTTCGGATAATACGTTCATAGTTTCCCTAATACGAGTTTAATGATACGTGATGACAGTATAATGAAGAACATTACCTGAAAATCTAATGCCCACTGGTTCAATGAACTTTGTAGCGCTTTAGTAGATGCTAGTTGAGATCGAGATCACTACAACGCACCATCTGTAAAGATATGGGTAAATATAAAGATACGGCAGACATGATACTCACGTAGCCAACGTTATTAGGTGCCCCATGGATGGAGGTCTCTAGACTCTAGTTACAGAGCGTGCGCGTTCATATCGCGCTGGCCAGCACCCCGGGCCGGTTTTTCCCGTACTACTACTTATCTTATCTCTATTATCATGTGATATTCTCGGCCAGGGGAGGTCAACCTGCATCGCGACGAAACGATTGACTCGATACGTACGCGTGTTACCTGTCACAGAGGATTAACGTTATTGACCTCCGGGACTTTTCTTTCCTTATTCGCATCTCTTATCGCTTCTTGTCACCTTCGACTGGTGGCTTTCTTTCCGTCTCGTAATTAATGCATTTTTGCTGGTGCGTAGTCCCACTTCAGCGTTGTCTATCACGCTCGCTGAGACTTTGTCTAGCTTCGTACAGCGTTGGTCTCGCTGCTTTTGACAAAGAACAACTATCACAGCGTTTTATAGAACTATCTTTAAAGCTCTCGAAGACCCAGGTCGACAATCTACAGTCGCAACTAACACAATTCCGAACTGCCTTTTTGCACTTCGCAACGACACAGAGATTCGATTCGTAGCGATACAGCGTTTCGTCATGCATTTCAGCAAATATTTGCTCGTCAATCGGCGTGGACCCGCTCGGACGGCCTGCCTCATAGACGGGCTGGTCACCAGTCTATGTTGACCTTGGTTGCTCGAACAAATTTTGAAATTTATGAGACACTGATCGGAGGTTTGGACATTTTACCTCTTGCAAAATTTCAATCAAAATCAGATCTAGACATGGCTAGAGCATTTTAGATCTAGCCTGGAACGCTCTGGAGCGCTCTAGATTGCATTTCGAATGTGATTTCACTAGTGGCAGAATGTGGTAAAATGTCGAAACCCCCGCTGTGCGACTCTACGGAGTAGGTCCAGGCCTACACCAGCGCGGGAACTTATTTCCTTTTCTCAAATTACGGTCATGGAGCACGCCTCACCCTCTCGGTACTTCCATCTATTCTTCTCCCTTTCGTTATCTTGTGTCATTCCTTTTTCCTCCTGCTTCTCTGTGTTGGTGGTCTCTTTCACTACACTCTATTTCTCATGATTTTTATTGCAGTCTGACAAGATGTTCGTTGAACAAACTTGCGAGCACACTCAGTCAGTGCAATGTGGAAACGTTGAAAAAAATGACATTGACATCATTTTGTAGGATGACCGCTCTTCCGTCACAATTAATGATCTTCATCGCAAGACGATTGATTATCTTAATGCGAAGCACCAACCAGACGAGCAAATGGATCACAGAGAGGCGTCCTACCTTCAATGTTTTCCTCGATCGGAAGATCGGAATCCTAGTACCCCATGTATCATGATTGAAACGAGGACATATTGATCCCAGGATATCCACCCCGCCGACCCCGTCAGAGCATCTGAACCCCATCTGCGCTAGCATGGTCATCGTTCCCATGCATCACATATGTATTATGTCAAACTTAATGATGGAATAAAATCATGTATTCTTGGGCGTGCTTATGCAAAGTGGCTTGATGTGTGCAAAGTCATCCGATTCTCGAGAGTCTGTGGGGTCGTTTTTATTTCAGGCTGCGCATACTACAAGCTCACCATTAAGGACCCAGGTACTTTATATCGATGACCCAGAGCTGGCATGCATAGCGCTATCTCAAAACGCACGAATTCTATCACACCCTCTCTGGAATTAAAGTCTCGGCACTTCCACTGGGTCAAAGCTTTTGAGCTTACGATTCTAGTCTTCCCTATGACTGTATTGTCCCTGGGAACCCCATGTCACATCAGGGGGCTCGACTTTTATCAAGATATGACTCGTACATAAACAAGTACCCCCCATCACAAATCAATCATATCGAGCATCTCCTGCGCTACACACTACTGCTAGTTGACACATGGACGCGCTCCTGAAAAGCAATTGAAGTCACAGTGGTTGCCGTATCAGAGTTGGCCACGTATACTTAGTCTTGCTCACCCCAATCGTACACTAGCCCCCAACAGAGGCGGCAACTGCGAAATTGAAGTCAAGGCGAATCGAATAATCACCGTCATCATGCGGTTCACTCTCTACGAACCTGTAAAATAGCCCAAAATGACACTCGCATTGATGGCTGGCCACCAACTGGGATCGTTCGAGACTAGGGTCATACTATTAAAGGATGGAGCGAGTGAGCGGGGGGATTAAATGGACGTATAACGATCGCATTCGTGCTTGATATACCACAATCCAGTGCTTAGATTACCAAAGTGAGATTTGCAGTAGTCAAGGCTTTTGGCGAGCGCTACATTCAAGCTCAAGGCTGGTGTACCATATTATACTCTACATTCATTGCGAAAAATAGCTACGATCTGCGAGTCTATCGAGGAAACCTGTGTGGGAATAGCAGGAGTGAGATATCGCAAACATTATATCGCACAGAACAAGAATACAACATACAAAATTGCCATATCACGGCATCACGAGTTGCATAAGAGAGTCAGGAGCTTTCCTATGGCACTTTCAGTTGTTCCCGAACAAATATCAGGACTTCATTGGCTGAAGGCCTGTGTTCCGGCTCATCAAGCCAGCACTTCTGCATGAAAATCCATAGAGCATCCACAATAGGCGGAGTCACTGGTCGAGCAGGCTTCCGGCCTCTAAGTATCTGCAGGGTAACTTGATGGTCACTTCTCAATTCGGGATATGGAACTTTTCCTGTAAAGACCTGCAAGGAGAATAATAATCACATTGTATGGTGTCAAGATCCGCTCACAAACCTGCAACATGATGCATCCGAAAGAATGGATGTCTGATGCCAATTGGGGCGAGCTTATTGACTCATCATCTTCCGGGACTTGAAAGTTTTCAGGTGCGGTCCATCGCACATTGCTTCTGATATAGGACGTGCCATGGAGCTCGGCACAAAAAATGAGAATTCCATGGTCAGCCACGAAGGCGTTGCCGTTCTCATCAATGAGAATGTTGTTCTGAGTCGCGTTAACAATTGCTTCGATGAAGAAGGTATCTGTGGTACTCACGCCGGTGAGATCACCGTGTACTATGTTTTCGGAGTGTACTGATATTCATATTAGCTTTGCGCCGAATACTGACGTTTCAATGTCCATACAATACTGAAGAGCTGAAGCAACATCTTTGAGCTGTAACAGCAAATACTAAGATGCAAGCCATACCACGAAAAAACACCCACCATTTGGAGCATGAGAGTGAGAGTGAGTTGCTGGAAATCACGTTCCAGAAGCATGGTGAGTGAGCCTTTGTGCATCCATGGGGAGACAATAGCAGGCAGCGGACCGAACCCTTGAGTTATTCCCAGAAAGGGTAACAGGTTGGCGTGTTTCAGCCGAGTGTTCCGCTGCAAGTCATGTTCCAGCCTCTGAAGTGTCGTACATTAGCAAATAAACACGTGGTACCCGCGCGCAGAGCCACCCGAACCTCGATAATTTGTGTTTTGCAACTATCATTCGGAATCTCAAGTCGCAAACACTTTACCGCAACCTGGTAGACAGGGAGACGGTCAGTCATGGGCGCATATTAACAGGTGAAAACTTGAAGGATTTACTCGCCTCTACCGTGATTCGAGGGTGCTTGTGTATGCACTTCCAGACATCTCCAAAGCTGCCTTGCGCGACAGGGTATTGGGATGATTCCTTGCTTATTTGCTCAGTGAGGTCGAGCAGACTAATAATCCGTAGATACTCAGCAAAAATTGCGTGAGATGCACAAAAAACAAACAAACTCATTATTCGCATTCTTGTCATATATTTTTTCGACGTTCGCCTCTTGTGCCGACTTCGAATGAAGCCCAAGGCTAGCAAGTAGCAACCGTAACCTCCACTTCTTCAGCCAGGCTTGAAATTGAGCGAGAACTTTTGAGACCTTCATGGATGATATCTAATGTGGGATGATATCATGGGCAGTACAAAGCATTGTAAAACAGGGGATATGATTGTGTATCATGAAGGATGTTGTGAGGCGGGCAATCTTTAGCATCGAGTACTCGAGGCGACGTACTGGGGTGTTTCAAGAGAAACACAGACATTTCTGAATATTGTCAATAAAAGCACACAGAAAGAGACCGAAAGACATACACACAAGTTTTTGATGATGAGTACAAGTATATTAACAACTTGTACGACATCATCGATGCATCATCTATAGTTGTATCTCAGTATCAATCAACTGTACAGTTTCTTTCGAAGGGTTCCCACGCAAGGTTAGGCTCGTGACCAGCCTGGCGTATACTACCACGGATACTCGAGTGGTGTAGCCAACGCGCCAGGTCGACATTTCCGAAGGTCTCCAATCAGCTTTCCTTCTTATCACCAGGGTCCAGCATACAGAGTCCTCCTAATCAAGTTGTCAATACCACTATGAAGAAGATATACAGCTACTTTTCGTAAGCCCTCCCCCCTCGTGAGTCGTGATCGACCAATACTTCCAATCCTGGAAAAATATGAACTGCTAGCAGCTTCCCGTGCACAAATGGCGTGGTATCTGCTCACACGCTGAACGCTGAGCTCATTAAAATTCCTTATGGTGATAAAACTTTGAGTTCCGGAGCGCTGTACGTATTGTGGATCGTCGCGGCTGAGCCGCGCCTTGAACGTCATATTGACAACATATGTGCTAGGGCCCGGATCATAAAGTTGAATTCTAGTATCATCACCTCCGGAAAGATGACAGACTTCAATGAGCCGGAGGCTAAGCTTGAAGCTCTTTTGGACATCATCAACTCCTCTGCGCACCAAGCAATCGCAGAGTACAAGAAAACCGGACATGGCGTCCCCAGTACTCATGCAACAACCTTCCACCCCCTCGACCTGACGACAGATACACTTGCCCTCAAAAAGGCGATCAGGCGGCTGCTCGAAGGCGCATACCATCAACTGAGCGGGCCCTACATCGATCATCTACCTGCGTTTTGTTTCCGCCACGTTGTGCGGTGTGTATGCGGTCATGGTTTGCTGCAGGTCCAGTAGTACTCGGCGGTAGTAAACTTTTGGTCCTCTGTGTCACTGAACCCTACCACCTCCAAAGGTGACGGGATTTACTCGATGGATGCACGAGCATTGACTAATCGTACTCACAAAGATACAACGTAGGGCTGTATATCAAGCGCGGATTCAACATTGGGCAACTGTGGGTCACCATCAACATCTTCCGACCTCAGGCGATTGCTTCTTAAAAGCAGCTACTCCACCTGTTACCGAGATTGCAAAGCAGAGTCATCCACCCTGCTGTCTGCATTGGCGTGTTGCAATGATATGCCAGTGTGAGCCCGAGAAGGCGGCGATGCTTGAGGTACAATTTTACAGGCCTGCCTGTATCCTGACCATGAACACTCATGCACATCTATAACAATTTCCACGAGGAAGCTATGAACCTCCGTGATTTTGACTTAGTTCATCTACCTTGCAATATTGAATTGATCTCTTCTCTTTTGGCATATCTTATTGGCGTTATCGATCCATGTGCAAAAATAATCCCTTTTCACTTGCGCGCACTATCAACATCAAGCGTGTCTTCCGAAGAGTGTATCATGTAAAGAAAATCGGATTCAGATACTACGATACAAACCGTCGATATCTAATACTCGTCGTCGTACATATACGAACATTGTCAAGAGATAAATCATACATGGAAAAAATGATTCCATACTGTAAAAGAAACAAGGAGAAACGCATCTACAAGTCACAAAAGAAATGAGCAGTCCAACGTCTGTCGAGTACATATCGATAAAAGGAAGATGCGTCCATAAGTCACAGGCAGTCCATTGTCTGCCAAGTACATACCGATAAGAGAAATACAAAGAAAAAGAAACAAATCGAGAGGCATTTACAAGATGACGAAGAAAAGAGAGGGGACTTAGGATAGATCGTCGCATATGCGAGCCGCGGGCGGTTGTCTTCAACTCCAAGTCGTAGGGGACAGGAAGGAGGCCGTTGCATTTGCGGTTGTGTCGGGATTCAGTCGTAGGGGACATCCGACATCGAAGACTGCAGAGATAGGCTAGGCGGCGCGAAGAGATAGTTTGTGCGCGGCCAGTGGTTGCCTTCAACCTCGTGAGCAGTGAAGCTCCAGGTCGTAGGGGACAGCGAGGGAGGCCGTTGCGAGTCTTCGGGATTTGGTCGTAGGGGACCTTAGGAGTAGCGTTGTGCTTGAAGATGTCAGTCTTGAATGATTTCGATCGAGGTTCCTGGGTTGGGCGTCATCTGGTGTAGAAGTGGTGGTCCAGGCGACAGCATAGAGGTGAGTCCAAGCTGCGCCATGGCAGCTGCCCAACCGTCGACAAGAGCGGCTTGGTCGACGAGGAGCTCGTGATGGAGTTGTTCAAGATGATCTATATGAAATCAACAAGCGGAACGAACGTCAGCGGAAATCACTCACTGATCATAGTAGTGTGTTCCAGTTGCTTGGCGCGAGTACGCTTGATGCTGTCACGGACAGCGGCCAAGCGAGCCGATCTAGATTCGTGCTAACAAATGACGATGAGTGCGGTACTTGGTTTCGCAATGAGAATGCACATACTTTGTGTCTGCCCGGGCGGAAATTCTGATGCCGTTTCATATCCGGGGGTTTCAGCCAAGGGATGACAATCTGAGGCGGGATGCTGCCGAGAGAGAGCCTCGTGGTCGTTTGAGCCGAAGCGTCCATGAGAAGCGAAACGTCGGTGGCTGCAGATGTCGTCTGGCGTCTGTCCTTGAGGATGATTGACTGGAGCTGCGTCCGCTAAGAGGCTCCACTCGAGTCATCGATCGTTTTCATGCCTGGGAGTAGGTCGCCACTGGAACAGTCGCTGTCGTCCTATAAAGATTCAAACATTAAGCGATAAAGTTGATTAGACTGTGCGACTTCATACCTCAGAGAGTGCTTTCCTGAAGATCCGCGGCCGAGAAGTCCTTCATGAAATCGTCATCGTGGTCGACGAGGGTGGTGTCGGAATCGATTGAGAGGCGCTTGGCGTTCCAAGTTGACAGCAATGGTGTGCATAGTGTACATGTAGATGGCGAAGTGCAGGAGTCAAGATTCGATGAAATTGATGCTGATAGAGAAATGCCGCAAGATTCGGTTGCGATTGGATTCGATGAAATTGATTCTGTTGCAGTAGAGAAATCGGATATTTTGTTGCAGATGAGAGGTACATTGAGTTTGGCCAAATTATGCTTCGGAGGGAATTGGGTATCTTTACTGAGGAGTATCCGGGCGGTCTTGTGGGAAACTAGAGCTAAGACCGCGACGGAAATGCAGAGTTCGGATATGACGAGGCCGGCGGTAACGTTCTCCGCTTCTTTGACAGCCTTGGACGTGCGATCCACCACAGTTTCCTTGAAAAAGAATGCTCCGAGGCACCCAGCGACGGTGACATGGGCAGCACCGTCGAAGATAGCGGAAATCATATTGTAAGATGAGTTGAAGTTGGCGAGTGATCGTAAAGAAATGCACGTAAATTGAGGACGGGGAATGGGAGGCATATCTGGCGGGCATGTTGTATTTATACTCTGCGTGATCATGCTAAGAAAAACATTTAAAATAATTTGGCACTGCCACGAATAAACGGACTCGATCGCGACGCGTCTAGTCACGTGCTTTCAAAATCAGTTTATGTCAGCTCCACCTCAGGTCGATAATTTACAGTCGCAACTCGCAAGCAGCAGAACATGCCCTAGGGCCGCGCTTACTATTTTCTCATCTGCTGGAGACCAGGTAGTGCGATCTCAAAGTACGAAGTCACGTGAACGCATGACAAATCGTGCTTTGAGATTGCACGTAACGGTCCCATGTTGTGACTTGTGACTACGAGAATCATTTTATCTGAGGTATTCAGACAAGATTTTAACAAAGGTTTTTTTGGGGGGTTTTTGTTTTTGTTTTTGTTTTTGTTTTTTGACTTCAGTGAGTGCAGCCATGTCTCCTTAGTACAGAACTAGCGTCTCTGAAAGACCAGGTGGTTTTTTGCGCGTGGTACAAAGTATGTGTCACGTGACCTAGACACTAAATGTGGTGAAGAGACGTGTATACTAAAGCTCCGAGGCGAGGCATGGAGACAAGGGCATACAATACGAGTAAGAACCAAAAACCATGAGTGTGAGGTAGCAGGAAGGTTTTGGCCGGAAACACGACCCTACCCATGACGAGCATAGCTCACATTGGTCGTGCCCAGGGTGAAAACAAGAATGCTACCCAGAACGCGACCCCCCAACCGAGGATGCGAGGAAAATGATACAATTTGAACACTTGTGTGACGACATAATGTGCATGAAGTACTACTGGTAATGGCGTGAGAAGGAGCTCATTGAAGATTGTAAGACTGATATACGGGAGTCTGAAAGGGAAGAAGTAATGAATAAAGGAAGAATTGAGTCAATCTTGCGCCAATATTCAAGGAAAGCTCTCGACTTCCATCTCCCTTGCATAGCCACAATGTCCGGGGGTGTTGTTGGAATAACAAGCACGCACTAAGCCGAAGAACCTTATACCCTTGTCTTGCATGTTCACTCTATTGTCTCATACTCGTGCTTTATGTGCTCTTATCTTTTGATTCACCTTTTGTACTTATGACTCTATTGACTGCTTTGGCCAGTGCCAGATGTACCATTATGTATGTTTCAGTCTTGTTTGCCTCTAACAAGACCTGCTTTTTCTATTTAATCAGTGTATATTGGACTTGATACCTCAGACGTTCACATCTGGATGCTAACTAGTCTTAGTGTATCTGTTCTTAATAGGTGAATATTGACTTAGACGTTCACATCCGCGTGCTCGATCTGAGTATATCTGTTCTTAATAGATCCATGCAAAGTTTGTACTAAACTTTCAGGTGTACCTCTGAGGAGTAACTCCATGGCTCCCCCGATCCTGAAACAATGGCCAGACAACTCAAATAGGTCTGCCCTCTTCCAAATCTCATTGCAACAGTTCAAGAACCAAGAATGGGTCATGGGCGCCCAACCCCCGGTATCGGTTTCAAAGGCAAAGAAGGGCGTGTCTCCTGGAACCAATGCGTTCGCCGAGAGGTGGTGATTGAGGGCTGAAACAGGATTTGACTGATTGTTTATCAAGGATGCTACTATGTTAGCTCCTTCACCATGTGAGGTCTTCGTCCAGGGTATGGTTAGGACAATGAAGTGGACACCGATAGTGGTGACGCCATGGCAAAGGAGGGATGAGCGCGATACATGACGAGAGGGAACGAAGGTGTTAGCAGAGTCTATGGCCAATTCTCCAAGCCTGAATGGGTTAAGAAATGGTTGGCAGGGTGAGGAGAAACAAGTGCACCTGCAGCAAGACCAGAAGGCGGTTGCCATGACAGCCAAAACAGACACATCAAAGGTGTTTGACAGATCAAGAAGATGGAACAGGGTGTGCATGTGCTCGAGGGTGACAGGAGGACGGCAGGGATGTTTGGATGAAGGTGGGACAACTTTTGTAAGCCCTGAGGTGGCCATGCGCACCAAGGTATGACCGTGCCACGGTGCTCCATGTAAGTTGTGCCAAAAGTGTATACCTGTGAGCCAATTTTGAACCATAGATCCAGCTACTTTCCCAGCCCAAGAGGCTATGAATGACGCAAGAAGGTGATCAGGAGTAGGCATGCAAAGGGACTCAGGGATCCTCCTTGAATCACAGTACTGATGAAAGCGCAGGAGACTGGAACTGTAGTTCTTGTGTGTTTTGACTTCAATTGAAATAAGCATTACATCAAAAAGTTTCAAGACGTCCCCATAGGGCAAGTGACCAAGAATGGAAGCGTGGAATGAGGAAGTATGAGGGGCTGACCAAATGTGAATGTGTGGATGAAAGGAAGAATGTTCAATGGTGTTGTTTGTTTTTGGTTTGCATGGCTTAGGCGGTTTGCGAGCAAGGGTGGCCCTGCCAAGGCCACCTTGAGTAGAACCAGACTTGCCGCGATGTCGGCACCTGCTGACGTCGGTCTACGAGACGTACTAGACATAATCAGCAATGAAAGGATGAAGCTCCCCAGGGAGCATGATTGCAGGCAGATGGAGGGCAGATGGTCCAATCTCACCATGAGAGATCTTATCTGCCTTGTTCCTTTCAGATTTGACATAAACGAGAGTGTGTGATACATTTGACGCCATCGCCATGGACTCAACCCTGCGGATGCACAGGTTGACTTGAAAATTGTGACTCCTACCATGCTGAAAGGCACCAATAATTCCCTGGTTATCCGAATGTATGAGTGTGGTGGTGTTGCACCAACCGGAGTCAAAGAGGGTTCTTACTGTGAGCTCAACAGTGATGGCTTCGAGCCACCCGATGTCTCTACCCTGACCCTTCCACCCTGTGCATAGGGTCCACGCATTCCATTTGTCTCCCAAGGTGAGACCTATTCCCCAGTCTGTAGATGTGTCGACCCACAGATCAAGGTCTTGGGGTTCTTCCCTTGGAACTAGAGAGCGAGGTGAAGGTGTGTGGTTCAGCATGTTTAGTCACTATTTGAGGTCTGAGACCATGGACGTATGTGGGAAGCGCGAAGCGTGCTTTGAGGGAAACTCTGCTATGAAGGAAGAGAGGTTGGCGAGATAAGCACATCCATGTGGGATTACAAAGGCAATGTGAGAGAGAGTGCCGTTAATACTCATGGCATCTTTGCATGTTGTGCGCCTCCTGCTCAAAACGGTGTCCAACAGGGCAACAAGCTTGTTCCGATATTTGAGACACTTCGCATTAGGGAGTGCGACTGTGTGTAGGACGAGGTCCCATAAGAATCCAAGATAGATGAAAATGAAGGCAAAGTCTGTACATTTTTTGGGGTGCCAGGGTATGCCCCTCGTGGATCTGCTGAAGTCTGTGTGTGTAAACAAAGGGTGCACATTTCCCATCTTCCAGTGTCTCCCCACCTCCGGATGGGAATCTGAAGAAAAGGTGGTCGTCTACCCACTTTTTGATGGGGCCGAGGTCCATTCTGTGCAGAATATCAACAGTTGCATCTGCAATGTTACCTTGGACACCTCCTGCAGTGGAGAGTCTGAATGGAAAGATGTGGTTGATGAAGAATTGTCTGTTGACTTCGACGACGAGGAAGCACTTGTGTGGAGGCCACACAGGAATGGTACAATAGGTAGCTTCAATATCTAATGTTGTGGCTTGGGTGCCTGGAGGTGCCAAGGCAACCTATGAGTGTAATGAGTGAAAGACAAAGAGTGGTGAATCTTGAGTGAACTAAATCAGAAGAGGGAGCCACTGCCAAAGCGAAGGTAAAGGCACCGAATTGGTGAGTGACATCAAGAGAAGGGGTGAGGAAAATGTCGAATGAAGCAGCAAAGAATACAACACCCGAAGGTGAGGCAAGGCCGATGAACAAAGGGCTGAGGCAGGAGGGCCAAATACCCCCCCCCCCCACTCCCAATCAATGATATGGGGTGTGGACAATGGCTGAAGCCACATGAAACAGGTGAAGGCGCGAGAGGGACGAGGTCCTCCATGTAATATGTGAATCCCAACAGCAAGATATGAACAATGGCCGAAGCCAAATGAAAAAGGTGAAGGTACAAGAGGAACAAAGTCCTCCAGGTAATGCGTGAATGCCAACATCAATCCTGTAGAAGGGTGGGAAGGACTGAATGTGTGAAGGGCAGAGACGTATGATTTTGGCAACTTGTGCAGCTGTGCCCCACTCAGTCGGAAAATCATCTGAGTCCAGAAAACTGTTGACAGAGAATCCATCAGCATTGCAATATGATAAGTCCTGCACGACTCTAAACTTTCCAGGTTCTCTGGATTTTTTGACAACCCCAAGAGGTGAGGACGCAAAGTGGCCTTCCAAAATATTTTGAACCTTGGCCTTGGAATAAGGGCTGGACATACGGCCAAGGGCAACTTCATTGTTGCAATAAGAGTGGATAACATCAAGATGGTCGAGAGCCGATTTGTGATCATTTGGGGTGTATGTTTTGGTAAGAGGCAGGATGTCCCCAATGGGAAACCTGTTGAGCATATTGAAAACGAGGCTTGGGTAAACGTGTGTCAAGTTGTACTGGTGCAAGAGATCCTCATATGTGCCTGTGTCGTAAGGCATAATGATTTGACTACGGATGTCAGAGGCAAGATTTTGATGCAGCACCATGGTTCTTGTCTCTGCAGATTGAACAGATGTGAATGACGTCACTGGAGTGTTTCAGGGTGAAGCAGCATCCAAGGTTGAAGGATATGCAGATTGGTGCTGATGAAGACTTAAGGAGGAGCTTTCCTTGCCATGCGCTGATGACTGGGGCATCCTTAGCAGTGTTGGTGTGTGTACAACCGCTGGTTCTATGCCCGTACCGACCACAGATAATGCAAAGGGTCGAGTTGGTTGCTTGCGGCCCTTTGCCCTTCCAAAAGGGCTTCCCATCATTTGAAGCATTCACCGACGACTGACCATCTGGTCTGTGAGGCGGGTACAGATTATAGCGCAAACTACCTCCTTGTCCCTGTGTATTACCAGCTAGGGACATATTAATCTTGATTTTGCTCCAGCGCTGCATATATGCGTCTGGGTTGCAGAACGATTGTGCATTGAAAAACTTCCGGCAAATCTTGATATCAAAATTCAAGACGGTGTTCCAATCCTTGCTGAATTCGTCGCAAGACAAACAAAAGTCGCAGTGCTCAACAAACCGTTTAATCATAGCCTCATTGGCTATCAAAGCCATCATCTTCAGGAAGTTGCTGTATGCTTCGTAGAACCTGTCAGCAGGTAAAGATAACTCTGCCGGGAAGGTAGATGTGTCCATGACACTCTTTTGGGGTTGTCCAATACCAGACCCTTTTTCATTTTGACGCAAGAAGGGTCTAGATGGATCTTTTGGAGGGACGCCAGGGTGAGAAGAGTGAGTGGAACGTGGATCTTGTTAGAAGCAGTGCTGTCGGGTACGTCGGGATGAGTAGGAGTACGAGCACATCCATTGCGACATTGGCTGAGTACGCTCCCCCGAATGTCTTAAAGCAATATCTCTTTTTATTCCTGTTCTACCCATACTTAAAAATCTACACCTTAACAGTAGACATCTCAGTTCCCTTCCGGTGTCATGCATGGTATGGGACTCATACCATAACATTGATAGACAGGAAGTAACCACAGAGAGTACACTAAGGTGTACCTCATTGTATTATTATGATTGGTTCTATTTTGACAGATTTACTTGTATTTATATTTCCAGTATGATAGTTTTCACCTTTCCCCTTTTCTTTTCATTTCTTTTGTGTAGTTTATTCAGCCACCAGTGAGCCACCAAGATGTGTTAGTAAGCATGTCATGTGATAGGCAATGTACTGCTTTGTAAGGATCCTGCATGATTTGTCATGTGGCTTCCATTTGTTTCCATTTGTTTCTATTTGTTTCAGGCTCATTCAGCCACAGAATCCTTCAGTGAGCCACCAGATGTGTTTGTAAGCATGTCATGTGATAGGCAATAATCTGATTTGTAAGGATTTGTCATGATTTATCATGCTTTGTAATATTATGAACTTTATTTGTAAACTACTTTGTAAGCAGCTGATTCAGCACTGCCAAATGGCATGGTTAGTAAGCCAGTGACTTACTAATGCTGTCATGAGTCATGCTTAGTAAAATGGCCTCCCAAAAAGGTATAAAAGGAGCCCATTCTACACTGAGTGATAATAACTTCCTACTTTCACTCTTCTCTCAAACCATGAGAGTCTGTAAGATTTGAAGTGCAGGCCACGAGTGCCTTGAAGTAAGATAAACATTGTATCAGAGATTAGTTGTATACTACCTTACAGGGGTCGCTTATATAACAATCTATTTATATACTACTTGTTGTGTGCTACCTTTCAGAGGCTGAGTATACAACACCAGAACAGCTTTCATACTAGGCTTCACATATTTTAAGACAGACTCTCTCTTTTTCAGGAAGGGAGACACGAGAACACGACAAAGTTGAGACAGACTTTCATAGGTTGAGACACGACCTATGAGATTGAAACAGATCTTACTATCAGAACATTAGGGAATCTATGAGTATTCCACCAAGGAACAACAAGAAGAGGACACATCAGCAAACCCTCCCAAGAACTCACACATTATCTACCATGAAAACTAGAAAAGTTGTAGACCATGTACTTAAGGACTGGCAAGAAGTCTTATCCTGTATAGTTGTGTTGTCACTATACACATGTTGTACATAAGACCCTTAAGTAGCGAGACACCGGATACTAAGATGTACGTTCTTATTTTCCCCATCTCTTGATAACGAGCTAACATGCACTTAGAATATATTTGTATAGCTCTCTCCCGTCCCGTGTGCTCACCTCTACTCGCTAGAGGTTATGAGCCCTGCTACGGCCATGGAATCTACACTCCCCGGTACCAACTCCATGCTATTCAACATCCCAAAGCTCACCGATGATGGGAGCAATTGGATAACCTACAAGGAACAAATGTTGATGGCCATAGGTGCCCAAGGTCTGATGTGATTTGTCGACGGTCATGCAGTAAAGCCCAACCCATTCACTATTGATCCAGCAATGAGCACCCCGAAGAAGCCTGATGGCTCTACGCCAACACAGATGGAGATCAACGAGTTAGATATGAAAATAGATGAGTACTACAAGAAGAACTCACTGGTTAAGCAACATATCTTCAGTACAGTCACGGACCAGCTCCTACTCCATGTACAGAAGCTTGAGGAGGCACCCATCATATGGGCTGAGGTCTGCCAAATCCACAAAGGCAAGACCGAGTTGGTGCAGATAGATCTGCGTAGATGTCTGCATGAGACCAGGTGTGATGAAGGGGCAGATGTGAAAGCTCACTTTTCAGAGCTGCTAAGGCTCAGAGAGTCTCTAGCAGGGATGGGGGCAGCACTGGATGATCAAGACTTCCAGGCCATCATTCTAGGTTCCCTCCCTGAATCATATCAACCTCTGCTATCGTCAATTAACGCCGCGTCCAAAATCACAAAGAAACCACTCACCCCTTATGAGCTTATCAGCGTGGTCAGCAAGGAGTTTGAGCACTGCCAGATCACCGACCGTCGTGGCACAAAGAAGGGCACATCTAGCGCATTCTCTGCCAAGACAGGTCAACCCAAGGGCAAGAACTGTTAAGACCATACTCAAGGGGTATCAGATCCGAAGGGCTTTGGCCTCAGCTCGTGCGCTGTACCCCTTTCCCGAGTATTGCCCCTTATTTCAGAGCACCAAGATATCACGTCTAGAGGGACGGATAAGTATCGTAACGGATCCGGTAAGACTTCCGGATATCAGACGTATAGGGTAATGGCTAATCCGGATTGGATCCGAACTAGAAACTAACGAGTAAGACTGTCCGAAGACAGAGGCGGATGTATAGACTATCGGATTCAATCCTAAGTCTCGGAGTAGACAAGAGTATCGTACTCAAGTCCGGACGGATAGCGGAAGGACTTAGAGTCCAGACAGGATGAGTGCAATCTAAGATGATATTCGAACTGATCTTCTACAGCGCAAGTACAAGGGTTTATATACTACGGATAACTAACGGAATGATCAATAAGCAAAGGTATGAGGCTATGTACGAAGTATAAGCAAAGTATACATAAAGTGTATTGGTAAGTCGGAACGGGTAAATCATGAGCCGGAAATGAAGTACAAGTTAAAGCGGATCAGTAAGAATAGCGGGAGTAAAGGATAACCGGATTACCAGTGTACAGGAATACCGAAAGGAGATGAACGATAGTTAGAGTTATATGAACAGGAAATGAAATGAGAATCGGATCGGATCTGTGGACCGGACGACGGATGTGTCCAGCGGATCTGGATCGGATCTGAGATCTGGATCTTCGGATCTGTAACCGGATATATGGTATATGACAAGAACCCAGTGACCAAGAGCAAGCCTTTTTTTTTAAAATCTAATTTTTGTCCATTTGGGGTGAAGTACCCTACGTAGGACATTACTAACTAGGAAAGGGGGACACCTGTGTCCCCCACCGCATCTCCGACTTCGCAAATGCCCTGATGGAGGGTTGACCTCCATCAGTCCGCCGTTCCCGCCGGCCGTTTTAGATGCGCAAGTCTTCCAATTCGCGGGACCGTTGCTGTACAGTTCGTGTTGGGGTGGTCCCTGGCGTATGTTGAGGATGATACAAGTACTCGAGTCGCTGTGCGACTGGGTATGATGGGAATGATGGATTGCGGTGCTGGAAGAAAGAAAGAACAGGGAGGGTGGGAGGAGTGCTGAGGGGACCCTATCCTGCATCGAAATTGGAACTCTTCCCTCGACTTCTAGTTCAACACCTGTCTGGTCAGCCATTTGAACCTCCACTTGGGTTCATTTCCCTTCGTCGTCGAGTGTGGTGACGGGACAGCGGCCCGCGCTGTCCGGTAAGAATGCTCGCACTACGTGTGTCTATCTGGGCGCATATTGATCATCCTTTATCTTTGCGAGAAGAAGGAGAGACATCACCGAAGGTAGCATGTAGTCTGCCTGTGCTATTGACATAACGGATGAGCAGGGTGCTTGCTTTTGGACTCGAGAGCAAGTAGGGTAGTGAGAAGGCACGGCGACCGAGAGTTGTCATGAGGATGTGTCGAGCCCGGGCATAGTGGGGGCAGGAGAGCAGAAAGTGGATCACGGATTCCTCTATGCCTTCACAATGTGGACAATCAGGCGTGGGACTCTTCCCGATACGAAATAGGTGCAGATTGAGGGATATATGTTTGGTGCAGAACCATACAAGCATGCTGATGTGTCGTTTCGGGAGTGATTGGGCTAGGGATATGAACAAGCCTTTGAGAATATTGGGATCAATGTTGACAGTACGCTCATAGCGTGGGGACTCCTGCCAATGTCTTGCCCATCGTTCTGAGGATTCCGTTTTCTGCTTTTGTTTCAGTGCCGATATGCTGCCAGGAAGGACACCTTTGCGAAGGTAGGGGGGAAGATGATGACGATGGCTGGTTTCTTCTCTGGCTGACACCGCCCTCTTAGCTTCCTCATCCGCTTTCTCATTACCCTGCACTCCATCGTGTCCTGATATCCATTGTACCGTGACCTTGAATCTGCGGTCGCGACTGGCTTTCTTTACGTTCGTTATCAAGCTGCGGAAATGATCTATTAAGTAGTGGCCTGGTTTCGTCAAGAATACATCACCAGATTTGATTGAAGAGCAAGCCTAACCCAGACATCACATGCTTTAACTGTGAAAGAAAAGGCCATTACAAAACCGATTGTTGGAGGCCTGGAGGAGGAAAGGAAGGTCAGGGTCCTAACCAAAAGTCAAGGAGAGGAGGACGCAGCCAGAAACATTCTGCCAATGCTGCAACTGATGACCCCCCCTGATTCCTCCAAGAATTTCACCTTCACTTTGTCAGACTTAGCGAGTGTTGCAGAGCAGCTGAATGTACCTCTGGAACATCAAGGAGCCATAATCGACTCTGGGGCAAGTGCATATTTCTGCCTGGATCAAATGAAGTTCGAGAACTTCATATCCATCCAGCTGCAAGATATACATACAGCTGATGGAACTAAAGTGAGTGCTGTTGGGAGAGGGAACATTAAGTTAGAGTTGCCATTGGGAGATAAACGCACCGTCATTACTCTCTGCGATGCTCTATACACCCCCCAGATGGCGTTCACATTGGTCTCGATGAACCGTATCACAGCTGCTGGACTAGCTGTCCATTTCGAAGGTACAATGTGCCAGATTCTTTCCCCAGGACCCAAATGCCACGTGATCGCCAAAATCCCCCAGGTCAAAGGACTATATACAGTCCTCGCATGTCAGACCCATCAAGCGAATCTAGCCAACACAAAACTCACTGTATGTGAGCTGCACAAGTGGCTGGGACATGTGTCCCAGCATGCTGTCCTGGAGGTGATAAAGAAAGGCCTGGTCACCGGTGTTGAGGTGGACGCCACATCCAAACCGGAATTCTGTGAAGCCTGCACCCAGGCTAAGGCAACACGCCACCCATTCCCAAAGGAGAGTGAAAACCACACCAAAAAGTATGGCAACGTCATCCACACCGACTTGTGGGGCCCTGCACACGTGCAGAGCCTAGGAGGCTGCCTGTATTACATGAGCTTCACAGATGACTACAGCCATCAGATGGTTGTCCACTTCCTGAAGGAGAAAAGCCAGGCACTTACCTCCTATAAGCAGTTTGAGGCTTGGCTGACCCATCAGAACAATGGTGCATGCATTAAGACCTTGCGGTCTGATAGAGGGGGCAAGTATTTGAGCGAGGAGTTTGACAAACACCTGCAGGCGCAGGGCATCAAGAGGCAGCTGACAGTACACAACTCACCGCAACAAAACGATGTAGCTGAGTGCCTGAACCGGACACTCGTCAAACATGCACGTGCGATGCTTTTGGCATGCAACTTACCCAAGTTTCTATTGGGAGAAGCTATCAGCTATGTGATATGGCTCAAGAATCGCTTACCTTCACAGGTCACCCCTGGGCACACACCATACAAGCTAGTGACTGGACACCATCCTAGCCTTGAGTTTGCTCACGAGTTTGGCGCCCGGGTATTTGTCCACCTCCAGGGGGCAGGGAAGCTCGATGCTAGGGCAGAGGAGGGCCTGTTCATTGGTGTAGATCACCAGAGCAAGGCCTACCAGATCTATTGGCCCCAGAAGAGGAAGGTTTCAGTGGAAAGGAACGTGGTGTTCATACCAGCAAACACATCAGTGGCAGCGGATGTACCAGATGAGGGGGAGTCACACCCATCAGCAGCAGCAATGACAGGATCACCAGCTGCCAGTACCATCCAGAATGCCTTGCCCCCCACACCTTCTACTCCTCCTATGCCACCCAGAATCCTTGAACCGCCACCAGCACCTCGCCCAACTTGTGTAACCTACCAACCAGGGTACTATGCTGCATTGAACAACGGCAAATTAGCGACCTTGGCTGCTGAAGCAGAGCCTGAGCCAGCAGCAGAGGAACAGGACGAGTGACTCACCCACCTGTATGCCCTGGCCACAGTAGAACCAGAGCCAACACTCCAGCAAGCTCTCAATGGACCAGACGCTGAAGAATGGAAGGAAGCTATAGGATATGAGTTGAGTCAGTTGGAGAAATTGGGCACATGGGAAGTTGTAGATGCACTGGCAGGTGTGAACCTCATCCCATGCCACTATGTCTTGGCAACCAAATGTGGTCTGGACAGCAAGAAATTAAAACTATGTGCTCAGTTAGTAGCTAACGGTCGACGTCAGCAGTATGGGATCGACTACTATGACACATTCGCCCCAACCTCCAACATGTCCACTATATGCACCATCCTCACTAAGGCCACAGAGTTAGGCTGGGAGATACACCAGGTAGACATCAAGAGCGCTTACCTATATGCAGATGTCAAAGAAGACATATATATATGAGCGCCGCCTGGATACCTCAAGGAGGGAGATGAGAAGAAAGTCCTTAAGCTGAAGAGAAGCTTACCGGGTCTGAAGCAGGCTGGATTTGAGTGGTCTGAGGAACTGGCCAGAGTATTCTCCAAACTCAGCTTCACATGCTCACAGGTAGATCAGGCCATTTATTTCAAGTGCGCCACTAACGAACACATGGTCATTACTGTGTCGGTCAACAACATGGCCATGACTGTGAACCACCTCTCCCACATCCACTGTTTCAAGACCCAACTCCACGACTTCTTTGAGATCTCTGACCTTGGAGAGCTTAAATGGCTCCTAGGTCTTAAAGTCATGCGTAATTGGGCTAACCGGTGTAGAGACTCGCATTTCTGCAGGTGCATATCCGCACATTTTGCACCTTTTCACAACTCATGACAATTGGCCTTCACTGCACAACTCGCACCATCATCCATATGACTTCCACCAAGTCTTCAGTTGATTCCATATATCACGCGCAGCTTTCCCACAAAACGCGCCATAGGCGCGATACTTTCCCGCACAACACACAGTATTCCCGCGCACGCACTTTCTCGCACTTTAGCGCACTGTGTCATGCAGCATCCAGGAGCATCCATCCATCGTCCAACCAGTCCCTTGGTATGTTCCTTTTCGTTATCTGACTATATTTGGCACATTACACTTCCCATTTTGTTATGCACCCTTACTTTACATCACCTTACCTCATTTACATACATAGAGCACTCCCTATTCGGCTCCGAGCCCTGGGAGAGCGCTTAGGTAGAACTTACATACTCTCATGTTCGTTTTACATTTTTACACCGAGGTTACCACCACCTTCCTGGCACGCAGTATCTTCTACCACCATGTACTTTGCAGTTAGTTCCATGCAATACATGTGTCCATCATCTTCTTGAGGCCCTAGCATCAGTCTATAGCTAGTGGCACTATCAGTATCCATCTAGATCCGCACTTTTCCTCTTATCAGTCTCAGTATACGTCTTTTTCACTTGTGCACCGCTTGCACTACCTTCCCGCACTCCGCGCTCTTTCGCACTTCCCTTTCCCACACGCGCCTTCAGCGCATTTCTCGCACTTTTACCGCCATTCACCAGGGTTGACCAGCATCACTCCGTGGATATTTGCTTTCCTTGCTTCCCCTTTAGGGTTGAACGTTCTTGCATTCTGCGAGTATAGCAGCTAGGCAGAGCTGAGACTCACTTATACTGGTAGAGCACTTTTTCTTATATGAGCCTGCCAGGTTGTGATACCCACACCGGACCATTACCCTATCCCAGAAGGCGTACATTGATACTATCCTTGAGCATTTTAACCTAACCGAGGCAAAAACTGCCCCCACGCCTATGGATACTGGTACCATTCTATCTGATGGACAGGCCCCTGCCACGCTTGTCCAAGTTGAGGCAATGCGCAACATCCTGTACCAGAGAGCCATTGGCTCGCTGATGTATGCAGCTACTAGCACCCGCCCCGATATCGCATTCTCCCTCACAACCCTATCGCAATTCATGCATAACCCTGGAATCCCACACTGGGAGGCCACAAAACAAGCATTACGGTACCTTAAGGGCACCTGTGACTATGGACTCATGCTCGGCAGCTCTGATACAGGCCTCGAAGCATACATTGATGCGGATTGGGCATCCCAGGCCCATCGCCATTCCATGTCTGGGTATATTGTGCTGTTGAATGGAGGCCCCATCTCATGGAGCTCCCACAAGCAACCCCTTATTGCCTTATCCACTGCTGAAGCAGAATACATTGCTCTAATGACTTTAGCACGCGAGATCCTGTACCTGCAGTTACTCATTGGAGAACTGTATGGACCCCTTACTGTCCCTACCCCTTTGTACTGCAACAACCAGTCAGCAATCACACTCGCCACGAACAACAAGTTCCATTCCCAGACGAAGTACATTGACCTCCAATACCATTTTATCAGGTCCCATGTGAAGGTTGGCACCTTTGACCTCATCTATTGTCCTACCGAGGAGAACGTCACAGACACCTTCACCAAAGTGTTACCCCAACCTCACCTGGAGAAGTCAAGAGGGATGATGAAGGTGGAATGCACTCGAGGGGGAGTGTTAGAAGCAGTGCCATTGGGTACATCAGGATGAGTAGGAGTACGAGCGCATCCATTGTGACATCAGCCAAGTATGCTCCCTTGAATGTCTTAAAGCAATATCTCTTTTTATTCCTGTTCTACCCATACTTAAAAATCTACACCTCAGCAGTAGACATCTAGTTCCCTTCCGGATACTGAGATGCACGTTCTTATTTTCCCCGTCTCTCGATAACAAGCTAACTCACACTTAGAATATATTTGTATAGCTCTCTCCTGCCCTGTGTGCTCACCTCTACTCGCTAGAGATCTTTGCCTTCACAAGATTGAGGATTGGCCTTGGAATCTCGGTTCTGGTGTCTGCCATTTTGGTGATAATGGTATCAGAGTCTTTGAAAACTAAAGTATCGGTAGACGTGGATGTAGGTACCATAACGTTAGAAGAAGTGTCAGCACCAGTAAGGGCACCAACGACTCTCTTAGCTGTGTTGGGTGTAAGAGTATTAAGGAAGTTGAAAGCTTGTGAAACTTTGTTACCAGGGAAGGGTTTGGGTAATGGTGTGAAAGGTTCTGGTGTAGGCTCATCAAGGAAGGACTCGTCATCTGATATCTCTTCAATAAAGTTAGGATCATTTCACTTAGACTCTCTGGCCACATTCCTGTTGGCGCGCGCCAAATTCTCTTCTATGACGGCCTCAAGATCCTCGAGATCAATAGGTACCGCAACACGCCTTCCAACTGATTTGACAACACAATTAATCTCACCATCCGTCAAAGCATGGGAATTCGCGGAAATGAAAGCATTGGTGCTTTTTCCCCCTGCCCCGTGCGGGGGTACAGGGTTCAAGGTTTCAGTCATGGTAAATGGGGATAACTACGAAGTGGATGACTGAATATATGCGTGAGGACCCTCAAAATGAGAGAAAGATAACGAGGTGGTGACGGTGATGGTGAAAGAAAAAGACGCGCGTTCATATGTGCTGATTGTCTTTTATGCGCCACTGGATTAGTGGATGACTTTCCATAGGATTTAGAAACGTCTTCAGATTCAAACATGTGTCCAAACCTTCTTGTGCCGACAAGCCGATGTCATTTCACACAATCGAACGATGTTTTCCCACTCCACCTGTCAATGTTTCAACAACCACTCGTTCCAAACTCTGATCTGAACGAGGGGTTCTACCCCCTCTTCTAGTTTCAAAATGGTGTTCAAATGTTGATTTCATTGTCCAACATAGCCCAAACCAATGGAAATCACTCATAGCGGCCACTTGTTGAACCAATCAAAATGTTTACCAGCAGAACAACACACTAAGAGTCGGGCCCGACACCATTTATAAGGTGAACAACGCTACAAGGGTCGGACCCAACGAAAACGTAGCTCTAGAAGCCCGTTTTTCATCAATACCACTATTTTTTGGCCATTCTACCCTGACCTTGAAGCCAAGAAACAGATTTTTGGAGAACAGATGTTCATGACGTGTCAGACGGTCACTTCAAGCCCATTATTTCTGGTCTCATACCCTGATCTCAACAGTAAGATCTGCTTATATATAGCGAGGTAAAGGTGAACAATGCACTACGGATCAGGCCCAACAAAAACATAGCGCTAGAAGCCTGTCTTTCATCAAGACCACCATTTTTTGTCATTCTACCCTGACCTTGAAGCCGAGAAACATTCACAATGCGTCAGATGATCACTTCAAGCCCGTTATTTCACTCTCCTACCCAGATCTCAATGCTAAGATTCACTTATGTATCACAAGGTATGAGTGCCTTAAAAGGAGCTCGAGTTTTCATGTTTTATTCAATACCTTTGCCTTCTCAATGGCCATTGAAAAAGTTAATGAGTTCACTGATCCTCGCACAGGCACCCTTTTTCGACGCAATGCCCAATGCGAGTGGGATGCTGTTTGTCCATTGGCAACTCCCCCTTCGACAAACCAAAATATGGCAGTAAGTCAGTAATTCACTCATTCCTGTTTATTGATGTATTTGTGTGATAGCGCCCATGCTCGGAGCTAGCCAATGTGCCTCTCCCGTCAACAGCGGATGCCGTGCAGTAACCAGCGCATTCAATGTTTGAAAATCATCACCATTTGGCCATGAAATTTTCGCTTCAGGCATTGTTTGTAAGACATGGAGTAAAATGTTGAGTGAAAAGCAAAGATAACGAGAAACCGTTGAGGGTATGAGGGCGAAAATTTCCATTAGACTGACTTCTGACATCATAGAATGTAGCCAATGCAGTACAAGGCCGAGAGCACCAGACAGATCAAGAGAGCATCGATTTACACGTGGCTCTGCTACCGAAGACACATCACCTTGAGGAATAGGGTTTGCGCACCACTGTGTTGCAAATCCAGCATCAAGGATATAGTGAAAACTTTCTACATCAAAGCCCATTGTGGTGATGAATGCCCTGTCATTTCGTGCATGGTAGAGTGTCTGCCATGGAGTAGCAATGGATGGACTTGGTAGCAGGTCACTTCGAACGAGATATGTGCAATGTGGACGTCTGCGTTCGGTACGTCTTTGTCGGGCTTCGTCAGCACCTGCAATTATCAAGGTTCCCAACACAGCAACTTGCTGGAGTAATTCCTCGTCGTGGTATGCTTCATCCTCCAAAATATCGTGCTGGATTTGTAATTCATCCATGTGTAGTATAGACAGTATAGTGCTCGTCTCGCGTTTCAAATGGGTCATGGTTTGAAGGAGATTTCTCTGGTAAATTTCAAACTTAGCCGAAATTCCGCAGATAAGGTTTAGAAAGAAATCTAGGACTTCAAATCCTACGGAAAGTCAACCAGTAAGCCATTGTTCGAGCTTCTTACTCGCAGGCTCCTTAGAAGCTCGAACTGCATACTTTGCAACGCGTCCCACTTGCTCTCTTATCAGGAACCTCCTCATTGTCTAGATCTTCACAAGTAGAAACCCTTCTTGAACTTCTTTTTTGACTATCCGATCAGCTCCGAGTCGCCGTGCCATACTGTATCAGGCTGGCTCCAACTGGTTTCTGCCCTTCAACTCAGATCTCCGGATCCGGGTGTCAATGGCCAACCTCGACCAGGAATGACGATATGCCTGTCATGGCAGTTGTTGGCAGCCAGTAAGCCCATAATATGAGGATCATATCAAGGAAAATCCCTATCGTGCTTCAACATGCGGCTGGCTCGTGTAAGTAGTAAGGAATTCGTGCGGCGTGGAGTCTAATTTCCATACCTTAATCTTTGCACACCTCATGATCACGAGGTTCTGGGGCGTTGGGTATTCTAATTTCGAGCTCCCCTTTTAAACTAACCCTTCTTTAAAGCCAACAAAACTAGAAATATTCTCAACTTATCCGGATTTCATTAGTCCAAGTTCGTCACCTGGCCAAGCTTCTGATAGGTCTGGGCCTATGATGTCAACGCCTTCAGATTCAAGCTTTAAGTTCAGAGGGCACGTACGTTCGTGGGAGCTTGCCTTTGTACTACCACAACCATTCAAGTGCTCGAGCTCAAGCTTCAACTCCTTCTCAATTTCTTCGTGTTTTACTATGAAAACTTACTCTTCCAGTTCCACGCACATGTTGGAACTGTTTTCAACCAATCGATTGGCTGACGAAACAGGCCTAAGAGCCGCTTTGTGTCACTTAGACGCTGTAGGAGGTCACAGCGGGTTACAACCTGCAATCGAGCATCTACTCTCTCTCCCTCATGTTTTTGCATACATTGTCTCAGGTATCTCGCAGACTTTGTTTCCATCACATCAACTAACTTCCTGAATAGTTTGGGATCGCTCTGCAGAAATGATCTCACAAATAATGGTTGACTTTCCTACAGATGCGCAAGAGTACTACTCGTCCCCTGCGCGCAAGATACTGGACAATATGTCCGTTCACGCTCTAGCCCTTCCGATTGAGTCTTTGACGAGGGAGGTCGCAAAGGACATTGGTCGCTACCGAGCCTTCATTGAGGACGCACAGCCCGTGCTTTGTGCGCTGAGCACCATGAAATTTGCCGACGTAAAGAGCGATCCAAATCTCTTCGGAGTTGAACCTAATGACAGATCCGTCAACATGCAAGCGTCCCGAGCCATGCGCAAGCATGACCGCCAGAACGCTTGTGTAACTATCGATGCATCACTCTTCGCCAAGCTTGGCATGGCTATGCCTCCCACAAGCGAGGCGGCCACATCGTTGTCTACCTACATCCTTGCAGAGCTGAAAAAAATCCTCTCGGTGTGTATCCTCATGATGTACTTTTCTACGTTCCCTGACAGCTCCCCCAAGTTTTACCTCTCGCTTCTGCGGAGAACGGAATTAGCGGGCGACATCAAAGCCTTGCTCTTCCCCGATGTGGAGGAGTCTGCCAAAGATGTTGCGCCTGAAGTTTCGTTCCTCGAAGACGCCGAGAGCTCAACAGAACAAAGTGCGTATCCAATGGTACAGCCCATGAAGGCTGCTCTTTACTTCGACAATGCGAACGGATTCGGCGAGTGGCGAATCTTGATATCTACCGAGGCACATAAACATCTACTCGCTCACCGTCGAGCGGACAAAAAAATATTCAAGATTATCTACAAGAAGATCAAGTCCGTCTTTTGATGACATTTATATCACTGATCTTATAATTACCACAGACATCTCTCGCATGGTCAATTCTCAACCGACAATCACATGAGACTAAATGGACCGGATGCAGGCATTCCTGTCTTTGAAGCCAAGATGACCAAGGACCTACGGCTAGTGGTAGACGTGATTTCCCAGAAACTCGGGGCAGGAGATAACCTGTTTTTATCACAGTACCAGATTGATTGTGTCCCTGACTTGAATGGAGAGGTATGTGATTCTTCCATCAAAGACCAGCACGTGATGCTGAGATCGATTCTTGATAGTTCGAGAGACAAGGTACGCCATCATGCATAACGAATGACCACCAATCTTCATCAACACTCACGTGAATACCAGTCATCAAAGTATATGGAATCTATAGAAACTCCGAGCTCGGCGGAATATGGAATGCCTTGGGCAACCATCTAGCACGCAGGGGTGTGGAATATCGCAGACGGTTGAGCATACCTGTCATCTATTATGCGACATACTGAGTAATCGCTCTATCAGATGCATATTTCGCACCAAACCAGCTGGCAACATTATTCTGCCGGCCTCATTCCCGTCGACGGAACCCGAGCCAGAAATTCTGGCAAGTCCACTGGGCCTTAGTGCTGAAGACATGGAGCATGTTGAGTGTTTACATCCTTCGATCGCACAGTGATTGATCTGTGTTGCAGCTTCGATCTTTGCTCGTGTATGGATAATTATTTTGCAATTTGATGCTCGATGATTGATGATTTTCTAGCCTGAAGAAATATGTTACATTCTCACAAGTATGTCTATCTGTATAGCTTTTCGATAAGGAATGACTTGATAATGTTTCCTCAGGCATTTTTACATGGTGAGTAACCTTGTACTTGGTGATCCACATCGCCTCATTCTTGCAAAAGGTCTCGTCGCAAACCAAGATATACACCACGCCTTCATGCCCTCGTATGTCCTACTGCTTTGAAATGAGTTTAGTGATTGACATTGCTTCAGTCCTCAAGAACACGAGGTCGTTGAATGCACTACGTCGTGCTATGTTGTGGGTCGCAGTGGCACAGGGTAAGTACCTTGTGCTCGACATTACTCGCGTATCTATTTCTTGGGCTACTAGAAAAACAACGACAATGCTGTTCAAGATCCTTGGCATTCAGCGAGCCTGGGAACTGAGTGCCGTTGACATGCCCAAACCACGTCAAATTTTCGTCACTAAATCTACAAGGCTGGCAACAAAAGTCAAAAAAGACTTCAGAGAGCTTCTTGAGTCCCTGGCAATGGCAAGCTATACGCTGCCCGAAATTGCAAAACCTAAGGCACAGCGCATCGAGGACGATCTTGTTGATCTTGACGATGCTCCTGAGTCGCAGATGAATGTACCGGCGAGATACAGCCAACTTGAAGACAAACATTTCCCCTTATTCGTCACTTTTGATCAAGTATGTCATCATGTATCTCACAGACCGTCTTAAACCTCATTTTGTGTAGCTAGCAAAGATGATTGCAGCCGATATCTTCAACATGGACAATCCTGAGACAAGACGTAGTGCTGAGCTGTTCTTCAACACTAATGATGCAGAAGTGCATGACTCGTTTATCACCTATGATGTATTCGAAAAGCAATATTGGCCGCATTTTCCGCAGGGTCTCACCAAGAACCTTAGTAATACTGCTTCCTTTCTGTCCTGAGGTGATACACTCACGCGTTCTACCCAGATTCATGGTTGGTTTTCAGCGAGTTTATGGGCAAGTAAAAGTCCATATCCAACCAAGCAGTTTTTGAACCGCCTTGCAGGTATCATCAAAGGCTCCGAACAGGCGTTGGGCTTCCAGAATGGATCCCTCGACCGTCCAAGCTACCTTTGTCTTCCTAGTCGTTCCAATCCGGTCTTTGCAAACCAGAGAGACATACTCTATGATATATTCGAGATCTATAGGAAATTTAGGAAGCAGAAACGCCACTTTGATGTAGCAGATCGGTACGGGCCAGTTTTCTCAAAACTCATTGGACCCCACAATTAATTCCACACAGCACGCATGCAATACTCAAGGTCTTGCAAAACCAAAAATTTCCTGGTCAACAGGTTGATTACCTGTATGTATATCTCCCGTCTGGCTAACACTAGATCCTGATCGGTTACACCAGGTATGTGGACGAGGCTCAAGACAATCTTTTGATTGATGCGATGAGTAAGTCATATTTCCCTTCTTCAATACAAGAGTGTGAAGGAACTTTCTGTTTCAGTTTTGAGGCGACTGTGTAGGAATCCAGATGGTCTTTTCTGGGCTGGGGATACTGCACAGACGATCTCTGCCGGAAGTTCCTTCAGGTTCAACGATTTGAAAGCATTTGTATATCGTATGGAGGTTAGCGACCAGTGACTGTGTCCCAGAGTGTGATCTGATGTCTTCCTACAGCGCCACAGTAGCTCGGTAACCCTCACTGGAGCTTCTGTGCAGCAACCAATGATGTTCCAATTGGCCACCAACTACAGATCACACAAGGACATCGTGAACTGTGCTCATTCTGTCATCGAGCTCATCACGAAGTTCTGGCCAGACGCAATTGATCACCTCCAACCTGAAAAGGGGACGGATGATGGAATGGAGATGAAGCCAAAAATTTTCACGGAAATGGATATTGACACACTCTGCAAACGGTTTTTGGTCGACGAGAGGTAAGTAGACCGCCTTAATCTTCACCATTCCCCTGCTGAGATTCTTGCAGTGCTAGTAACTCAGAGCTTGGAGCCCGCCAGTGTAAAAGGTCCCTGCTCAAGGTCCCGTTCATGTTCTGAAAAGTTGTTCTATAGGCATACTTGTGCGTAACGAAGTAGCGGTCAAGAAGTTGCAAGAACAAGTATGTGATATTGGAATGATTATGTGAGTCGTGTCACATTTTTCTGTACTCCATGATTTTTATGTTTACGCGTCTGCTCAGGACACTCCATGAGAGTAAAGGCCTTGAGTTCGACGATGTGAGAGAGCTGACCTTGACTATCTAACGATTGACTGACTCCGGCCAGGTTCTCTTGTACAACTTTTTTGGAGATTCCACCATAGATGGGTCACGCTGGCAGGTAGTTCTCGACGGGGTGGAGGGTCAAGGATATGTGCCCGATTTTTATTGTCGCAAGAGTCGGTACGCTGGAATATGCATCGAGGTAAGTACACCGCTCATCAATCAAGGAATAGACGTTATTTACTTTTATTAGTTGAAATTCCTCTACGTGGGGATTACCCGAGCAAGGAGGAACGTATGGATCTTTGACACGTCTGATGAGTCTGATGCTATGCGTGTACGTTTAGACTACCTGCATCTCGTGCGCTGCGTAATTCGATAATCCTCTATCCTCAGATTTTCTGGGAGTCTCAAAATCTGATCCGCACCTGTGCCCGTGGCACCGACGTTTCTCCTCTAGCTGTCTCCTCTACTCCGGATGAATGGGCATCCTCTGGGCGCTCAATGTTCTTGCACAAGCGCTACTCGCAGGCTATTCATTGCTTCAAACGCGCTGGCCTTCACCGCGAAGTGAAGGTTTGCGAAGCTTATCTACTACGGGAGGCAGCGCGTTCCAGTGTCGGAGTGGCCTTGCCTAACGTTCAACAAAAGGCTTTTACTGCAGCAGCAGATGCCTTTGCTGACTGTGGCGCAGCTGCGACAGGCAATGAGAGGCGTCAATATTACCGCACCTCGGCGGACTGCTACGTCCGAGGAGGACAAGACCTCAAAGCTGCTGATACCTATCTCGAGGGCGAAGAGTTTGAGCTAGCTGCAAAGAAATACCGCAAGACTGGATCTTTTGACAGGACGCTCCATGTCCTTACTGACCACCACGCCATGATACCTGAAAAGACCGCGACAGATTTGCAGATGGTATGTCGGCTTCATTACTGCGGCAGAAGCGATGATCCGTATGTGACCACAATTTTACTATGATTTGGTTTAATAGTGATCGTGCAGAGCCCCTGTACCTCTATTCTCGTCAGTTGACGAGGAACTCGAGTTTTTGGAGGAATACGACTTGGATTGTACTCGTATTCCCCTTCTGGAGTCTCGCTCGATGTACTATGAAGTCGCGGAGATACACTTATCAGGGAACCGCCACATGGAAGCAGTTCAAGCATTCCTCAAGGACAATAGAAATATTGATTCAACTTCTCGTGCGGCCGACACTCTTCTGGAAATCATGTGGCGCAAATGCTCATTCAGGATCACCCCCGAAGCCGCTGTTGCTGACGATTCCGTGCGGCAAGCTGTCGCCCTCGCTGATCAGCTGCAGATGAAGAAACTGAAGCCCATGACTCGTAATTTGGTATATATTGCACATTACTGAAACGTACCAACTGAACTGATTCATATGCAGGTTTTGATGTTTCAGAGTATCTTGCGAGAAGATCACGAGTCGTTGAAGAAACTCGCGCTTACCTTCCAGCAACGTGGTCATTACACTGCCGCTCTCCATTGCCTGGATCACTTTTTCACTCGACCGACAGACATTCGCCCTTTCCAACTCCATGAAATGGCAAGCTTTCTTGAAACATTTCATACCTATGCACGACTACTCTATCAAACTTCGACCTTGCATGACCCCTTAGGGCGCCGCGAATGCGATGTGCAAAGACTGTTTTCAATTGAGCCACTGTCGGGCGACGAGTTTCTCATACCGAGTGGAACGTTCCTGTACGACAACGTGACAGGAACTCCTCAGAACAACCGTCTTTTTTCGGTGCATCAGTCTGGATATACAGCCTCTCGTAAAGATGCGACAGAATTGATCTATTTGTCCATTCGAACTGTCTTGCAGGACAAGGTTTTGGCACTCGATGAAATGTGTTGCCGCGCTCCGGTCTTTTTGCAGTGCTTGCCACACATTGTCTACGGGAACTGTCGAAGAAACGGATGCCCCCAGGAACATGTCACAATGTCGAATTTGAACCATGCGCGATATAACGCCCACGTTGCGATCCATATGCAGCTGATTCTCATCTTACAACTCTTGTATTCCGCGCATCCTAATATGATGCGGTGGAAAAGGTGCGCCCAGTGTTGTTTATGGCTGAAGTATACACTAATACTGTTGTTAGTATGAGGAACTGGCTCGAACACCTTCACGAGGCGCTGACTCCGCCCTTGTTCGTTCAAGGTTCCTTTGCGGACCTCGATTTGACCCTCATTCCACATGGTTTAGCTGGCTTGAGAGTGGTGAGGAGCTGGATTCGTGAATCTTTCTACCGTTTGAACCCATTCACGAGCCCTCAATTTCTGACGACCTTGATGAGAATCACCAGTTTGGGTTTCACTTTTGACAGAGATGGTGCTCTCGCCTACATCACTCAGGCAAAGTGTCTCACCCAAAATAAATCCGTCGAGCTTCTCCGCAAAACAGATAATCGCTACCTGGTGATGGACATGCTCAATTCTTACCGAGGAGGTACTCCGAACAGTATATCATCGGGAATTCTGTTTCTACAGTGAGTTTACGCCTTGTGTTCACATGCTAATGCTAAAAATTCTCTAGGTATGTCCTCAATAACCGTTTACGCGTCAACCTATCTGTTTTATGCGACTGCATTGAGGATATCCTTTCCTCTTTCGTTATCAATCACAGAATGGATCCCACCCTCGACGAACTTCCACTCCACGGTGTCGTTCTTCCATCTAACTGGTTGATCTCCCCCTACAAGTTTTCTGTGAAAAAAGACGTCGAACCGCAGTTAATAGGCTCACTTTTGGATGCAATAGGGAATCTTATAAAGAAGTTGCGTGTGGTTGGTGCCACGGGTAGAACTTTTGCACACTGCAGACCGTGTTTAATGCTCACGAATCAGCAGATTTTATGTGGCTTGCACATGTTACTAATGTTACACCGTTGCTTCGCAATATTTTCATCTTCCGGCTGTAAGTCTAGTTGACTACCTATATACGAGACAAGTCACTTATCCCTACACATCAACAGTTGCAGGGCTCTTTGCCTTGGTGTGTCTGCTCCAGCTCGTCGTCATTCAACAACTTTTAATTTATTGTGACAGTCGCTCACAACACACGATACCCCATGGTCAAGCGCAAAGTCAATTCGATCGTGCTTCATCTGCACAGAACCAAAAGACCTCAGTACCCTGCATACTATGGAAAACTCGTGGACGACGTTGTTGAGTATATGGCGCTTTTGTGCGACAGAAGAATACCTCGCTTGGATGGCTACCTGCGAGCTGTTCTCGATTTCGATACCAGCAATGCTCCGAGTGATCTTGTCAAACTTGTTCACAAGACGAGGCAGTCTACTCAAATCTCGAAAGTGCGACAACTGTTTTACGAAAAGGCCAGTGAAATTCCCTATCTTCTTTCCTCGCACATGGTCGCTGCACAGTCAGCGCTGAGGGTGGAGGCAGCTACCTTCGTGCCTCGCATGCAGCGTCCCAGAGATGATGTAGAGATTCGTCGTGTCGAGAAGGAGAACTTGGAGCCTATACCCCAGGACGCCGATGAAGAGGAAGTGGAGGAGGAAGAAGTTTCAGTGGCTGTTGATTCCGAGTCCACTGATAGTGTTGAAGACATGGACGAGGCGGTCACATCCTTTACATCCCTTGACCCTGTGCTAGATGAGTCCCTTCACTCCAACGGGCCATCGAAAGAGCAAGACCGAGCAGCTCGCAGGATTCAGTATGCATATCGCTGTCACGTTTCGCATCGCTCAGGCTCCGCGGTCGATGTAGAAATCGATGCAATATTCAGGACATGCCTCAAGGAGACGCGGTCCTCTGAATGGCGTCCAAGCTATTACCGACTTCTTTTCCTTGGACCATTGCCACACCTTTTGGCGTGCTTGGAACAAGGCATTACCCTAACCCACGCTGCCAAAGCGAAGACGAAAGACCTCAGTGAGGTGTCCCATGAAAAGCTTGAGGAGTTGGGTAGGCAGAGAAGCGAGATCACGTCAGTCAAACTTACCCAGCCTCATACGATGATTAACGTGCAGTCTTGTTTACAGATCGCTCCTCAAAAAGGGCTTGCGATTGCGCAATAAGCTAGAGCCTTCCTCACCAGATCATCGTACCCGGGACATTGACGCCCTCAAACATGCAGTTTTGGAGGTCGGAGAATTCATTCAGAAAGTTCCTGGCAGCACGAAGGATATGCAAACCAACTTTCAAATGGCTCATAAGGGAATCATTGCGGAGAAGAAACTATTTCGCGTGCGAAAGGAGAAGCCTACTCTTAACGTCGAGGACCTATAGATCCAGTTGTTTAGAGATTATAATATTACATGTTTAGTCTTAGTCTCTCGTAGTAGTCCTTCTTTCTTCATTATGTCGAACATGCGATGGCACGACCGCTGCAACTCAATAAATTATTAGCATGATACCCACCATGCTGGCGCGGGCGAAGGACTGATTACTGACAGTAATTCCGGGATGATTACACAAATTGCAAATTACTTCCGGTATGCTCGAAAAGTCTCTGATTGTCACCTCAGGGGTGACCCACCATGCCTGTTTGCAGCCAATCTGCGCCCACTAACCCAATAGCTACTCTTCCTCACTCTGGGTCAACAACCAATCGCACTCGTGCCAGGTTGGCAGCCAGTCTTGCCCGCGGTGAACGCTTCGTGTGCACAGCTGATCCTTTACTTGGCAGCAACTTTGGGCTCTCGCAAAGATCTCTTGCGTATTCTTGAAATAGCGGTGTAGCAACTTCTGCATACAGTCCTGGAGCCATCCTGTGGATAAGGATTTAATTTCTGTAAGCGGGTTAGCAATGCGTTGTGATAGAAAGATAAGCCCTGAGTAGACTCACCAGAACCCTTTGTCCTTGCCAGATAAGTCGCTCTAATTCCACAACCCAGCTGGCTAGTCTTGAAAACAAAGACCATCGGTTATGACACGCCAAACGCCGACCATGTCTTCCCTAACAAGTAAGAAGCAACAGACGCCAGCGGTCAAGCCCGTCAGACGATGAGAGGTCGCACCGGCAAGGTACAGTGTATTGTGCACTTGCCTGGGAGACGACGCATCATCACAGGTTCGTGGGACGGGTGACTCACTATAGGACCTGAAGAGCTTTGAGACGACTGGCGAGATGGGGGGACTCTAGGATTGGTGTTCACTATCATAACGTTGTCTCCAAATGGCAAAACTGTTACGAGCGGAGAGACTGATAGGATTGTAAGGTTGTGGGAAGTGGAAACGAGGGCGGCATTAATATTGCCAAATGGACGGGGCACACTAATTTGGTGCGATCAGTTTGCTGGAGTGGAGAAGGCGAAGTTCGAACGAGTAGCGCATGAGTGGGTCCAATATTAATGATGGGACGGCAAGAGTGTGGAATGTCGAGAGCGGAGAAACAGTACTTGGTCCAATCAACACCAGGTACAGATGGGGTGAACTACTAACCCGACACATCAAAAATTGCGACGTGCAAATTTGAAGAGAGCACAGTAAAAATCTGGGAATCACGGCCAGACTCGCATGAACGTCAGATTCGGAAACAAGCTTATCTCCGCCGGCAACTAACACAATTCCGAACTGCCCTTTCAGCCTTTCCTAGTGAAGCAACCAACTGAACATGCATCGCGGCGTTGGTCTCGCTGCCTTTGACAAAGAACAACTGTCACAGCGTTTTGCAGAACTATCTTCAGAGCTCTCAAAAACCCAGGTCGATAATCTACAGTCGCAACTAACACAATTCCGAACTGCCCTTTCGCACTTCGCAACGACACACAGAGATTCGATTCGTAGCGATCCAGCATTTCGCCATGCATTTCAGCAAATGTGCTCATCAATCGGCGTGGACCCGCTCGCTGGACCAAGGAAGGGCGGCTGGTGGGCAGAAATGCTTGGGATGGGCGATTGGCAGTATGAGCTGGGAGTTCAGATAGTAGACGTGTGCGTGAGTACGAGGGAGAGGAACGGGGGCGTGATAGAAATGGGGGAGCTCGTACGTATGGTCAGCAAGCTGCGTGGTGTCGAGAGTGGCGTCGTTACAGAGGAAGATGTCACAAAAAGCATCAAGACACTCCAACCGCTCGGCGCTGGATACGAGGTGCTTGACGTTGGTGGTGGAAAGAAGATGGTAAGAAGCGTGGTCAAGGAACTAGATGCAGACCAGGCTGTCATTATTGCGGAAGCACAAGTAGAAGGAGGACGGATTGTTGAAGCAATCCTAGAGAACCGTCGAGGATGGCCAAGAGAACGTGCTCGAGCTGCTCTGGAGAATATGCTTCTTCGAGACGGCCTTTGTTGGCTCGATTCTCAAGACGAGCACTACGGGCGAGCCTATTGGGTTCCGTCTGCCATGCGTTGGGACGAGTAATTCTGTTACTCACCAAGGTGCGTGCTATGACTATCCAGTTAACATTGACACTCAGATCTACCTGATGACAGATAGTACAATTGTGATTGAGTCGGTTAAACCCCCAGAAGCTCGACTGTCAACATCCGTACTACCGTACTACTAGTACCGCCCCCTACGTTGTCATCCGAGGGACGCCGAGGGACACGCCGTCAATCTGCTCATGATCAGTCCTTCTTCGGTGTAGAAGTACCCTCTCGCGACTTTAAAGTCACATGGTATTGGATGACGTGGACTATGCAACAGTCGAAATAAAGACAAGATAGGGAACATACATATCATATCCTTCGTAGTGATATGCTGCACTCAATGTTTCGTCAACTCATTTCCCGAGCGGCTTTGTGACTGGTTTCGATGCTTTCTCGCATATCATTTTTTCCGTCATTATCTATGGGTACTGACTCCTGCAATTCTGATTATGTGGTGTTGTTCAGAGTAATATATGGGGTTTGGTGGGACTACAGGTTACTCTTCTGAGCAGCACTGGTCATCTGGTTTGTTGACATTTTCTCATCGACAATAAAATTTCTGATCTGTTGTTCTAGACATTACGTTCGTGCATATCAACCCGGCGGTCCCTAACCGAGCGTCCGTGGGTGCGACAGACGAGCATGTACATATGTTTCTTTCTCAATAATCATCGAAAACAGTATCTTGGAGGGAATTAGATCTAGGTACTGTTTGTGTATGGGCGTCAGTGTCTTGTCACCTCGCTCCGTTTAAAACGACTGATTAAAAACACAGAGCTCACGAATGGATCTGATCGATAGTTTGCTATTCTGATTTGGGTGGGAACGCAGAACATAGGCTCCCAGCATCGAAGTTACGGGGTCAAGTTGATTGACCTCCTTTGGTGGTTCAAATTCTATTTGGAGTGCCTAGGCCTAGGAATGCTTAATGAACTCGGGATTTGTACACAAAGCATTCTCAGCAGCGTGAGTCACTTCTACCAACCTGACAGGGTGTACGGCGCGGCTAAGTACTCATGATGCATTAATCTCCATTATCCCCACAAATGCCAAGCCAAGGGACTTGTCCTTGAATTGTACATAAACTAAAATGACAAATTTGAGCTTTGGCATGCAGCAATCATGACCTTTGAAACCGCTGACGAAGAGACTCCTCTGTTGCATGCTAATGACTGTGTAGAACCTCAACAGAAGCCGGCAGTTATAGGCAAGACGCCTCTCCCGTGGGGCCAATTTTCTATCATACTGTCGCTTCAAGTCCTAGAACCAATGACTTCGCAAGTCATCTCGCCGTTTGCACCACAGGTCAGCACCTGCTGTATTGCACTCAAACAATCGATGACGAAAAGACGCCCAGCTAATACGAGACATTGGAGTGACCAATGGCGAAGAAGCCCGTGTTGGAATTTACGTTGGTCTACTGGTACGCAATTGTCACTACGCGATGGAATAATTGTCTGTTGAATCTTTTATACATGTAGCAATCACTCTTCTTTGCAACTGAGGCATTGACCACTTTTCACTGGAGTCGTCTGTCTGATCTTGTTGGCCGCAAGCCAATTTTATTGATTGGTCTCACGGGTATCTCCATTTCCATGTACTCTTTTGGACTCTCAAGAACTTTTTGGAGTGTCATCTTGAGGTATGTATGACCTATCGTTGGCAATTGATTCTGTATTGAACGACACAAGCCGTTGTCTGTGTGGTGCGCTCAATGGTAACGTAGTAGTGATGAAGAGCATGGTCGCGGATATCACGGACTCCACGAACATGCCTCAGGCGTATGGGTATATTCCATTTGCTTGGCAGGCTGGTATCGCTCTGGGGTGATCGTTCGTTTCTGTCGTTCAATTCTTGGTTGACTGAAAGTTTGAACTTGCAGGCCTCTTGTTGGCGGACTTCTTGCTCATCCGACAGTTCGGTATCCGGAATTATTTGGAAGATTTGAACTCCTAAAGGCGTATCCTTATTTCCTTCCTTGTGGCGTGATAGGAACACTAGCGCTTGTATGGTGGTGCGTCACGTTCTTGTTTCTCAGCGAGGTTTGTCAATCCCCAAGCACTTGAATTGGAAACTTACCGTGTCTACAGAGCACACAACCTAGCACTAGTTTTGCTCGGCTTCTCGGACTGCATGAGAGCGAAAGAAGTGCTTCGCGGACCATGCCATCTGATTCTGACCTTCGATCAAAAATGAAGCCCTTGCCGTTCCGCGATTTGCTGGTGACACGGGTGGTCATCGCAACCTGCGCTTATGCCGCTGTTGCACTGATTGAAATCTCATTCCGTGCTGTTCAACCAGTATTTTATGCTACACCCATTGAAATGGGTGGCCTCGGACTGGATACTCCAGCCATTGGCATCATTCTGGCTGTGCTTGGTATTCTAAACGGAGTGCTTCAAGCGTTATTCTTTGTGCGCTTGCATGACTGGCTAGGAGGAAGAAATCTGTATCTCTTCTCTGTCCTCAGTTACTTCCCAATGCTCGCACTGTTCCCAGCCATCAGTTTCACGGCCAAAGCACAGGGACTGAGCTATTTTGTTTACCTCCTGGTAGGCCTGCAGCTTCTCGCCTTCGTAATCTCATATTCTGCGTATGGTACGCATGACGGTCGGTTAGACCGTGGTGAATATTTACTCAGTGTTACTTGCACAGGTGTCGTATTCATGTACATCAGTGCATCTGCACCCAACCGAGCATCAATTGGTGCAACAAATGGGCTTGCGCAAACCGTGGTGTCCGTCATACGAGCTATTGGGCCGGCGTTGGTGAACTCTGCTTATTCACTGAGTATCGAGAAGCAACTTCTTGGTGGAAATATGGCGTATTGGTTAATGGCTGGAATGGTTTGCATTGCGATTGGTGTCGGATCTGCCCTCCCAAGGCGCTTGTGGTGCGAGTAGATATATCAAAGATGATGTGCAATGGTCTGGAAATATCTTCCGCGTGCAAACCCAATAGAAACTTATATATGTGTGTGGGGGTCCCTGGTCCAGTGATCTTTAAGTTGTGGGAACTTGGGAGCGCTCCGAGTCCGGTGGTCCCAAAATGCTGCAACGAGCGATCTGAGAATAGTAGTCACATATATGGATCAGGTTGTTCCGCGTCTGAGGCCTGAGCTCCCCGTGGCGGCGTACTTAGACCAAGGGTATATGACTACAGCGACATTCAATGACAGGGGTTTGTAGCGTGGGCAATAGAAGATACATGGCACGAGTCCGTGTAGTGGCTGTGAGCTAAGGTGCCTGCCATCCGCATTGTGCTCATTGCCATGTTCTCAGCTATCGCAACCGCGACGATGCATCGTCTTTTGGACCTTCCGAGCGAACTCTTATGTCATATATCCAAGAATCTAACAAATGATCAACTTCTAGTACTTTGCACCGTCTCAAAGCAACTTCATTTTGCTGCACTCACCGTCTACTTCGATCGGTTCGCCGGCGTCAATGCCCCTACGAACGCGCCTGCCAGTATTTGCCAGCCAACCCTAGCTGCATTACGCGGGCTTTTGTTGGCACTCTGGGTGAAGAAATGTAATTCCGTCTGCTGTACGGTCAACAATTATGCCCAACTCAGGTTTCTCACACGTTTCATCTCAAAGTTGGAGCCATTCCGCAACCTCCACTTGCGCTTCGGGCGTGGCATGGAGCCATACTCGAGACATGTCATATTTGGACTCATAGATCTAATGATTGTCATCAAGAAACAGGGATGTGAAGACATGCTCATAACTGGGGGGCACACAGATAGAGCATGGGTTCCAGGAGTAATAGATCTGACTCGCGCTTTACGCCTGGAAGGCGTGGTCAGCACCGTGGATGTAAGTTTATTGACTTCTCCCCTTTTCCTATCTACTTGCTTATCACCACGCAGACTGTTGCCAGATTTTGCAGGAAATTATTTCGCCGTTACAAACGTGACGAGAATTACTGGATCACAATAACGCCTTCCCTCACCACATTGAAGACAGTCAACCTTTCAACGGACTACTTCTTTGCACCATTTATGAGCACATGGACCATTCGGACACTCAATGATTCTATCATCACTTCGTTAACACTTGACCTTCGCTTTCGCAATGCGCCAAAGTGGGCCCATATCCTGTCAATGCTCCGCCTTCGCCACCTTCGAGAATTTGTTATTTCCTCCAATTCATTGTCGCTTCAATGTTTGACACAGTTTCTACGACGCCATAACGGGCTCACCTCACTGACCACGAAAGGCCTCTCCTTAGAGGACAATGAGGCACAGAACAAGTCGGTCCTCACCCTCAATGCCCTCCCCAAACTTAGGACACTTGTGGGATTGCCAAATGATGTCGGGCACATCCTCCGCCTTCAGCCTAGCTTCAAAGTCCTGCAACATGTAAACATCAGCGACCCTGATGCGGATGGTTACATCTCATCCTTGAACGACTGTCTCGACGCGATGGTAGCCAGAGACAAAGTTTACGTAACCTCAATAGCAATCAAGATGGAACACATGTCTTGGCTGCTGTCACAAAGCAGTGCAGATTCGGAGAGAGCGATGCCACCCATTGCATCTCTCACGATTGTTTGGAAGGGCCAAAATGAAGAGTTGCCCTCGCCTAGTTTCACTGCCGCATTGGCTGGGTGGGTAGCATTGTTCCCGACACTGGAACATATCCATTGGGGAGTGAAGCGGGACCTCGAGGGATCGCAAGCTGAAAGAAACATCGCCATTGCTATCATCAATCGTTGCCCTCGTCTCAAGACCTTGGAATTGCTGAGAGATCCCCCTATTCGTAAGAGGCAACCCCCTCAAGTTGATGTGTGGCTTAGGGACGGTACGTGTCTGCCTCTTGTCGAACTCCCAATCTTACGTATGTACTATGAAGACCCCTTGTCGATTCAACAATTGGCATGGTCTCATGACATTCAGCATAGTGAGCAAATCGTGTGTTATTTACGATTAAGACTGAATCAGTTTGTATCCAAGGTGTTACCTCTTGTTCGTGTCGTGATAAAGCTCGAGGATAGCCGATGACATCCATATTCTGTTCGGGTATGCAACACATAGACCATGTGTGTTTCAGATACTAATATCACTAGTACGTGCGCGACAGCTTAGATAGCGAATACCGTACACCCTAACCACAAGCTAACCACTACCTGTTAACCCTGGCGGGAAACCCGAGAAATCTATCTGGTCTTGAACTGCTTGGCCAGCAAGGGTATATGATATACGTAGCCGCAGCCGTATATTGGACTTTTGTATAAAAATCAGAAAATGATTTCAACATTAAGAAACAAGGGATACATACACCAGGTGGTGCCATCACACGCATTTGTTGAGTTTCCGTGGTACCTGGTTGAACATCGGAATTCGACATAGGAAGCATCTGCAGTTGTTGTGACTGTATAACAGCTCAGTAAGATGGTCACCAGCTTATTGACTCCTGATCCTTACCTTTGGAACAGCAGCCTGGAAGTTAAGTCCGGTAGCAGCGTTCGAACCGGACACTTGGAAGCGGGCCATGATGTTGACGACACCTGGTCGCGCAGCTGAGGTCTGAGGCGTAAGGGTAATCTTGAGCTCCTGCTTATCATAGGCAGTATAAGAGGTCAACCGTGGCGCAGGTGGATGCTGTTGTTGTGGAGAGGGTTGGGGAGGCGCCTGGCTCTGTGGTTGTGGAGAGAAGGTGGCAAAAGCGGATGTGGTAGAGGAAGGAGCAGGAGCAGACAATGCCGGGGAAGGGGAAGAGTCAAACAAACCAAGAATATCTTGAACACTGCTCTTCTGGGGTTGCGGTGAAGTGGAGGGTGTGAGACCGGGCGTCGAGGACGGAACAGCAGGGCCGCTGCCGAAGATCTCTGCGAGGAGGTCCTGATTGTTGTGCGTTGCCTGGCCGTTGATAACAGGCGTCGGCGGTGCCACCTCATCGCCAAGAAGATCGACATCCTTCCCACCTTGTGTGGACCCAACGGGCTTATTTTCACTGACTGGGAAAACGTCAGAATGTCGTCAAGTCGGATTTAAGAGTCTACGCACCGATACCCATTACAGTAGCTTTGAGCTCTGGAGGTGGCATCCGTTCTAGGACGCCACTCCTTAAATCGCCCAAGGTGAACAAACTTGCGAATTCAACGGCGCGCTGTTGCAGTTCCAACTCTGGGCTAGTGGTGTACTTGGCGAGAATCTCGGCAATTCGCTGTTGTTGCGGCGAACTTGTCGTTGGTCTGGAGGCCAACTTGGTAATACTTGCCATGAGGAATTGACGAATAAGGGAGTTTGCGTAGGGCGAGTCGAGGGTGGTAAGCAGGAGATCAAAAAGGTCCTTGTCGGTAATCTAAAAGAAGCGTCATTAATTCTCAATTCCAGGCGTAGTGTTTATTACTGACCTGCTTGGGCTGGTCCTCGTCCACGACGCCACCGTCAAAGAGCACATCGCCATATTCCCCGATTACCCATAGAGCAGCCAATGTTAATGACTCTTGTGAGATGTCATCCTGGAGAGCAGTATAGAGCTTGGACGATGTATATGCTTGCAGCTCCGGGGTATGAGCGACAAGACGGATAAAAGCAGACAGGATCTCCTCGCGGACAAAGTTTCCGGCCTAACATGAACTTAAGTGAATAGATACCTTGGACATTGAGAATCCACTCGCCAATTTTAGTACCCTAAGCACAGTGTCGATGTGCCACCGTTTGTTTGGAGCGAATCGCTCTGCAGCGAGTGATATCTGTGTTGTCATGCCGAGCTTGAACTCGTCGTCCGCAACCTCAAGGAAAGCAAGTAGCTCGCGAATGAGGATCCGCACGTTTTGTTCATTGATGAGCGCATATGACAATTCGAGAGCGCGCCGCCGGATGGATATATCGCCATCCCGCAGACAGTCTAGGATGATATTCCTGTGTCGTTGAACTGCATTGGTGTCCATTCCGACCACTTTATTCAAAGTGTTCAAAGCGACATAGCTGGGCAAGGTAAGCGAATATACCTTTAGAAAGTAATTGTAACCGACCGAATGTTATTATCCCGGTTACCCAAGAACTTGCCAAGAATGTTAATAGCCATGACGCGCAAACCAGAATCCGCCTCGATCTCAAGGATTGTCAGGACAGTTTCATATAATATTGAATTCCCGACGTTCTTGGTCGAATCAGTGTTAGTTGCAACCTGTGCCAGGATATCATTCATGGTCTCGCTAGCACGTGCATCGCCTCTGCCAAGTAGACGAAGCAATCGCAAAACTTTGACCTGCAAAAATGGGTCTGTGATACCAGAGACATCGTGCTCAGGGCTGTATCCAGTGGTGACCAAGGCTTTCAGGTTACGAACAAGTAGCGGCACAGCCTGCGAGCATGTAAATAATCTATGATGACAAGCTTGCCGGCACGAGAGAAAGCACTTACATTCCGGAATTCGTTCAGACAATTCTCGTCGATCTGACACATTTCGATAGTAAGTGTTATTGCTGTAAGTAGCACGCCATGGTTTCGATCAGTGAGAAGATTCTTGGCTTTCGAGATAAAGTGATCGGAGAGGTCAGGAACCTTCTTGATGACGCGAAGAGCACACAAGGCAGCCTAAAGTACATTCCAGTCTTAAAACATGAAACACGATGTAAATATGGAGTACGCGCACCTTTTTGCGAATGTAAGTGTTACTTGAGCCCAAAAGCTTCTCTATCTCATTTGCCAAATCTCGCGACATTTCCTCCGAAGCTATGTTTGCGAATGTGCAGAGTCCCAAACCAACGACATACATATTTGAGTGGTTCATATCACTGCGACAGTCACTTCAGAAATAGCGGATCATAACATATGGCACATACTTCTTCAATGAGTTGGTAACGAGAGTCAGGACCTCTTGATTCTCGTCCAAAAGTAACATGATACCCAAATATCCGAGGCGTTTATCCGTGAATCGGGGGCTCGCAACCAGTTTCAGACATTCTATCTGACCGAAATGGGCGGGCGATCCCAGCATGTGGATGTACAGCAGTTTTGCTATATTGTTATGTCGTGCATACACATCTTCCTCTCTGAACGATGCCCGGATGGCGGCTGATTCCTGTTGGATAAGGGCCCGCTCATCCGCGACGGTCTGCAATGGTCTAAGGTGACTTCAAGAACGTGTATTTGAAAAATCTACCTTGCAGGCCCTTATTCCTTTGATCAGGGCTGTCTGAATGCTTCAGTAAACAGTTCCAAGCCAACATTCAAGACACTCACCCTTGAGATTATGGTACACCATGGCTGCGCGTTTACTGGAAGCGAGGTCAGACTCAAGAGGTCACACATTATGTGACGTGACTTATGTGATTTATGACGTGACTCTACAAGATTAATGCCAAGGATAGGATATCGATGGCGATGAGAAAGTATTCAAAACGCCTTCTTGCTTTCTTTGATTACAGAGTTTAAATACCAGCAGTACTTAATAAACACGTTCGCTCTGAGCTAGTTAGGTATACTTTAAATCCTGACGTGTGATCAATACTTGGTTCTATTCGCGATTTGGCTTCATTGGTCACGGTGCAGGCCCGGGGTGCCCCGGGCAGAAATCGTGGTTGTGAAACATCCGAATTCTGTGTCCATTGGAAGTCGTGCCTCGTAGAATAGAGATGAGTCAATGACCACAAACTTGAAGGTACCCATCAGAGGAGGAATGCTCAGACAAATTAAAGTGCAATGTTCGGCCGGGTGATATCAAGAAAAGTCGGATGGCAAGGACAATAATAGTCGAAGAGAGATGGTACGGTAAAGGGCATATGGTGTGCCAGTGCCGATCCAGGGAATAGCATCTTTGGAAGGATGAAAGTTACCATCGCACAAAAGCAAGGTGCATTGGGTAAACTGTCGGCCAAGTGAGTACTATCCAAAGCCAAAGCGATACTTGAAAAGAGGAGAAAATAGAAAGTAAATGAGATCATCAAAATAGGGTCTCGACAAAGGGATGAGATTGACATGCATGGGTTATGTGAGAGAATCCAGGCCGGTGGATTTGAAGAAGCAAAGAGAGCGAGACGGTCCTCTCGCTCGAATCTAGGTAGTTCAAGTTTTATGCTGAAGACTTAGGTTAGATCAAAGTCCATTGTTTGGCTTCGTCCCATCGAATACCTCAAAGGCATATGAAGTTGGAGGTCAAAACGAACGAGGCAAGTAGCAATAGAGAAAAAAGAAGGTTGCATCAAACCACGGCCCTATATATGTGGCCCACTGGCCATCATCAATGGGAATCGTGAGACATCCGAATTCAACAAAGAATCGGTGACTCATCTCACAACTGCAGTCTATGATGTAGAATGAGGACATTTAATTTCAATCTTGACCAGCGACTCACAAGTGAGTTACATCATGTTGTACGAAGGATACCGTTGATCAACAAGGACGAGATTCGAGCACATATATGAGGATAATCCGAATCGCAAGTTCATGTTCATGTTGTGGTGTGATTCGACAAATGCGCTGGCGGCTGGCCAGGATCTCAGACGACATCGGGGCGGGACAGACAGAAAGTGGCAAGCCATGCGATGATCATTGTGGCACTGCTGGCTCAGCTTTGCTTCACCTTGCAAGTTCCTGCCCAACTTAACATTAGAAGAGAAGGTGCAGCTGCATGGGTGCTGGGAGGGTGATGCGATACACTAGCTAGTACATTAATTATCACGTTGAAGTGAAAGATAGACTTAATCTGTTGGCAAGGTTATCGTCTTTATTCCAGCCACGCCGCTGGTCATTTGGCATTGACTGCCACTGACACGTGCAGCTCTCAAGGGGGCAGTGATGTGGATCCTTCAGGGCTAATCGCATACTTGGACAGTGAGAGGGGAATGGATAGTCATTATAGTGATGTTGTAGAAGACAGCTGCGTTTCGTTATCTGCTTCAAGTTGCTCTCTCTTCCTTGCCTGTATGCAGGACGGCCACTGCTAACCGGGGAGTGACAACTGCACCTTAAAGATATCAGCCTTACTGTAAAGCATCTCGATCAGTACTGTAACGACCCTTCAAGCAACCAAACGTACGAAAAATTTCTGGTGACGCTGCGCCCCAGCATTCTCAATCCACTCAATTTCCTCAGCCGTCAACCGCGGAACGTTGGTCGTATCAAGATACTCTCTCATCCTATCCGCCTTGCTCGAAGTGCCTGAGAGATACTATGTGAGCCGATGGCACATTATGCAGAACACCCAAAACGAACGAAACTTACGTCACGACCAAAATACCATACTGCTCCAACCACTTATTGAGCACATGTCCAGCTGACACGGGCTCTCCTCGAGTAGACTCGAGACGTGCCCGGATTTTCTCGATTACGGGGTCCAAGGGCCCCCCTGGTGCGCGGAAGAGTGGTGATAGGCCACCAAAAGAGGACGTGATGATGTTGTGGTGTTTGTGCAACGCGATCACAGGTTGTAAGGACTTCCACACATATGGGTGAATCTCAATCTTTCAGAAGGGATTATCAAAAACAATACTGACACTGATGTGATTTGGCTCACCTGGTTGACCGAAGGCGAAAACTCAGCGCCCTCCAAGATCTCTTCGAAGTGTTCAACTTCGAAATTCGACACTCCAATAGACTTCGATAGTCCTTCCCTCTTGCACTCTTCCATCGACTTCCACACCTCCTTCAGGTGGCCCGCATGGTCGCCGGGCACGTGCACGAGGTACAAATCCACGTACTCCAAACCCAGCTTCTTCAGCGATACCTGCAGCGCGGTCTTGGCAGTCTGGCCGGGCTGCAGACGATGGAGCTTAGTGGTGACGAAGAGTGCAGAGCGGGGCATGCCAGACGCCTTGATACCGGCGCCCAAGCTCTCTTCATTCTCGTACATCTGGGCACCATCAAGGTGCGTGAAACCGTTAGCAATGGCGGTTTCGACAGTGTTCTGTGAATCTTGCTGGTACAGTGCCGTTGCCGGTGCCAAATGCAATCCAGGGGACTTGATTGCCGTCGTTGAGGGTGAGTGTAGAAATCGCCATGCTGTCCGTATAAAGTGAAGGTAGAGTCAACGAGGAGATCTGGGAAAGACTGTGAAGTGATAGCACTTATACCTTCAGGGGGGGGCGCCGTATCTATCTATATTGCACATGGACAGTGGGACTCCGCGTAGCCTAACCGGAGGTCCACCAGTGAGGTCATCAGGTCAGTGCTATATCTCCTATCTAATGCTCAGATTACCAAGCTTTTTTGGAGCGGACCGCCGCCGTCAGCATGATGCACATAACTATCTTTATCTAAGAAGAGACCATGGTAGTGCTGTTTGACTGGTCAGTAACGAATTCTTCTCGAAGTCGGTGACCGACACATGCGAGAAGTGAAAGAAACGTCATTCGTGCAGCACATCGAGGAGTCCAGGAAGAGGTTCTTGATCGAATGATAGTGACAACCTGTGCCAGCATATTGTTCATGGCCTCGCTAGTGCATGGTGGAACGATTCCTTTTTGGGGGCTCCGAAGTGGACTTCTTTGGGATATTTGGAATGATCTTGTCATAAGCTCGCTGTCCTAAGTTTTGAGACAGTATTAACTTTGGTTCATATTGGCAGACTCATACTCCGTCAAGTGAACAGGTACAAAAGGAGAGCTCCGCGGAGAAGAATCATAGAACTTCGCGGATGACTTGGTGTCAGGCCTTCTGCATTAATATGTGTTGGGGTTCGCGTGTGTCCTTGTGCAATCACACCTTCGGCGGGAAGGCTATAACATCGTGTCGGTGAGAATGGTTTGGCTTTCATGGCAAGGCCAGATGCGGAGAGCACACAAGCCTAAAAGTATGCAGCCACACGCGCTCGCACAAATTAAAAGGATGATAACCAACAACTAGATAAACTGAAACCCAGGGGAGGGGCTTCAGCAGTGGTAAAGGTTCGCCGTCGCTGTTGAGTTGGACACGAGAGGGCCTTCCGCCAAATACCAGTGCACCAGAGTGGACGCCAAACAATGTCATTGACAGAAGCCAACGAATTCGAGCAAATTACCAGGCAAGCGTATCAGTCAGGATAGGACGAGGGAACGTTGCAACCAGGTGAGTGTCAGTGCAAAGTACGCCGCAGTACAAGAGAGTTCGTGGAAGATGCGAGAAGTCTTGACAGAAAGCAACTTAGGGTCCATATATCGAAACGCGCGGAATGTAGATCGAGGCACCCTTCGACGATCGCAATAAAAGGG